>CAKNXH010061557.1:0-18101 GCA_932178445.1 Andricus quercusramuli
CTTCGACCGGACAAATTTCGGACACGACCGGATAGAATCCGGAGGACAAAAACCGGATCACGTATCGGACAATTTCGGACAAATTTCCGAATCCGGAATTTGTCCGAAATTTGTTCGGTCGAAGGAGCACGGAAATTAATCCGAATATCATCCGGTAGAATCCGAAAGTTGTACGGTCTGATGGATATTCCATCAGTCCGGGTTAGATTCGCTCGAGTCCGTATTTCGTACGGTCTGACGGATGCTATCAATCCGGATTGTGTCCGGGACGTCATCCGGATTCTATCCCGGTGTATTTACAAATTTTCCGGATGAAGTAGAACGAAAAAAATAATAAATCTGTATATTGTCCGGTAGAAACCGAAAGTTGTACGGTCTGACAGATTCGATCAATCCGGATTGTATCCGATCATGTCCGTTTTCTATGCGGTCTGACGGCCCGAATAAATGTTATATAACAAGGTTATATAAGCAGTTCACACCCGAGAAATGCATTCTTCATTTATTTTACGCTCACAAACCTATTTCTATAGCTTAACTTAACACTATTACATATAACGCACTTCACTAACGTTGAATATCGCACGCTGAGTATATCGGTCAAAACGGTCCTTATATACTGACCAAGAAAATTTTTAGCGCTTGTGAGAAACGACCAGAATTGTGTCCGGTAATGTCCGTCCTTTATACGATCTGCCTATTGCGATAAATCCGGATTCTGTCCGGTCGAGCCCGTGCTTTGTACGGTCTGAAGGACGCGATCAAGCCGGATTGTGTCCGTTCATGTCCGCGTTTTGTAAGGTCTGTCGGATGTGATGAATCCGGATTGTATCCGGTCATGGCCGATTATTATATGATCTGACGGATGCGATTAGTCCGATTTTTGCCCCGTCGTGTTCGGCCATGTCCATGTTTTGTACGGTCTGGCGGGTGCGATTAATCCGTTTAAGTCCGAAATTTGTACGATTTTCAGGAATGGGAATAATCCGGACCTCATCCGGTTAATTCCGAAATTTGTCCTATACAATAATAGCATACAGTTTAGAGAACAGTAAAACAAAAAGTATTTGAATCAATAATTATCATTCCCGTCCACTGATCCTTCTTCCACATCATCGTCAATTCCATCATCATTCCCATCAACTCCTTTTTTTCCACATCATCGTCAATTCTATCTAAATTCCGATCAACTGCTCTTTCTTCCACATCGTCATCAAATCTTTTATCATTCCCATCAACTGCTTCTTCTTTCCAAGAGAGCTGTAGATTCACTTTCATGAACAAATTCATTTTCTATCGGAACCATTTAGTTATCCTCATCCTTGTTCAAAAGCTTATTAGTTTTCTCATCATTTTCCATGTTACTATTCACGTCTTTATCGAAATTCTCATTATTTTTGTTTGTTTTCGAAGTTTCATTATCGCTTTTGTGGTTTTTTTCCTGACGGTCTAACCCAAAAACGAAAGCAAAATATTTAATTTTTTTCGATACGCCCTACTATGCAGTAGTATTTTCTGTTTTCACTTGAATTTTACCTTATTACAACTTAAACCTGCGGATATGTTTTGGATAGAATCAGACTGCTTCCGGAGTCCATGTTTTTGACCGGAAGAATTTCGGATTTAAGCGGACGATTTTCCGTCTTCACTTTAATTTCACCGAATGACAACTTGAACCTGCGGATTAATTTCGGATAGAATCGGACTGCTTCGGGAGTACATGGTTTTGACAGGAAGAATTTCGGATCTAAGCGGACGATTTTCCGTTTTTACTTCAATTTCACCGAATGACAACTAAAACCTGCGGATTAATTTCGGATAGAATCGGACCATTTTCGGAGCTGATGTCTTAGTCCTGACAGATTTCGGATTTAATCAGACGATTTTCCGGTTTTACTTTAACAAAAATAATTTCAGGTGGTGTTCCAATGCGACCAATTCTATTACTTTTCTGGTCCAGGAGAAATGGTTGTTCGATCAGAGGAATCTTCTTCTCCTTTGGACAAATACAGGAGACACTTACGAAAAGCAATGTCAAAGAGTCTTGTTTGTGCAAAATGTGTATTTTCTCTCCTGCATTCCTGTGGTCCTCTTCTTGACATTGAGATACACACTCTTTATTGCGATGTATTTATCATGATATGCCTGTACTACTTGTATAATTTTTGTATGGAAAATTGTCGGAATAGACGCTTTGTCATAAATGTTTTCAAGTTTTTTTGGCAACTATTTCTGCAATTTCAGTGTAATTGGGTTTAATATTTTTCCCCTGTTCTAGTCTTAAGTGACGTCTTTTGTGGAGACAACACAGAAGCACATCCTTGTATGTTGGGAGTTGGGTCTCACCGAGATCTACAGGATATGTATCAAAAAACGGTACATTTCTGCCTAAAAGTGAATTTAGACAAAGACAGAGAAGCAGTCACCAAACAACAAGCGAGAAAGAGTCCGGGAGAAACAGCTCGCTGCTGTGCGACGCTGTTATCTGGGCGCGCTGTAGGGGGGAGAGGGTCCCTCGAAAAAAACGGACAATAGACCCACTCTAGTCAATACTTTGATTATTAAGGCAATTCATTTCGTTATGAAAATAAATGCTCAAATTTTTCGACAAAATCGACATTATTAACCGAAAAACCTATTACTTTATCAACTATTTGCCTGAATCTTTTTCTTCCTCATCTCTAAATTTAGTTTTCAAGACCCTTGATTCAGTAAGATCACATTTTTCCTTAATGACGTTTATTTAAATTTTAAAAGTTCATAAAGCTCTCTCACCAGCTGAAGTGGAGTTATCCCATTGCATTGGTGACCTTTCTGGATCTCTAAAATTCATTGGAGCTTTGGAGACAATAGGTATATCGGTCATTCCGATTTCTTCACCATAATAAGTCACAGCAACTCCAGGAAGCAGAAGCACCAATGCTGTGAATGCCGTCGCTCGATGAAAGCCAAACCGAGTCACCAATCTTGGATTGTCATGATTGCCGACCTAGAAAATCATAGTTGACAAAACTATTACCCCTAAATTCAGTAAACGCCTGGAGCGTGGCATTAAATGCGTGTGCACGAGACGATTTTCAAATAATCCGTCAATGCCTCTCAGAGATATTCCCCACCCTAGGGGTATGGTTTAACCATTCGGGCGCTCATTGAGTAGCTCGGTCCTGGGGCGCTTTGTGATAATCTACTGTTTAAGAAACTGTTTATGAAACAACCTGCTAAGAGTTTCTCCACAAAAAAACTGGTGGGTCTCTTGCCTGCTTTTCCAGAAGTGAGAGCAGTATTATTTTTATGTATGTATATTTATTGCCTCTAAGAATACAAGATTCTGTGGCAAGGGAAGGCAATTATCACAAAAATCGAATAAATTAAGATAAATAACAAAATGAAGGAAAAGTTATAATATCGTATGTACAATGGGTTGTTAGATCGAGTTCGGGCAGTGCACTATTCGAATAATAAAAGAAGCTATAAAGCTATCAAGTTGTATATCGAGCGAATCATCCCAGGGTTTATATTTGACCATAATATATGAAAATTGTTCTCGTTTATCATACCCATGTTAAGCAAGTAATGATTTCTAATGGGCGAATAGATTGGACATTGGGCGACAGTCAGAATCAAACCAAGGTTTGTCGCTGTAAAATTGCTTAGTAAAATTTTTTCTCACTGAACACATATCTGCTTCTCTGGCGCTGTCGGTAAGAGCCTCGGCAGGGTTTGAATAAGGATAATCTAGGTCTAATTTCTTAAAGTTAACAACTAGTCGGTGAAATAAGTATAATTTGTTCGAGAAGATCTCCTGTTGGTCGTCTGTCCATCTCAAAAACGTCAAGCTTTTATTCTTGTTTGTAATCAACGCACTTAAATGACCAGCTGAGGTGAGAGAGCAACAAGATGAGAATAAGACCGGGAAACGATCGGATTCAACATCATGACTCTCCTGGTTCATTTGCGCTATAAATTCGAACCAATAGGCAAGACTCTGATTTATCTATGAGCTGACTATTATAATAACTTTTTTTCATAAAAAGCGCGAGACCGCCACTGGTTCTGCCTTTCCATTTTTCTTTCAAAGCGTTACAGAAGAAATGATTATACTTATCCGCGTACAAGTTTTTGGGAATTCGGATGAGCCAGGTTTCGACAATTCCTATAATATCAAACTTATTATAATTATTACAGGAGTTTAAAAATCTTCCATTACCATAACAGTTCCAGAAGAAGAAGTTTGAAGAATTGTTGACTCTTCCTAATCCGTTGCGCTCATTTAACCATTTATATTTTTCTTCTTCTCCCTGGTTGTTGATAGCCGATTGTGAATATTCCTTTAGTAAAATTTCCCGCCTGTTCTTTGATAATTGCTGGTGCGGATTCCGAGGCCTTGCGCTTCGTCTTTCCGTGTATGCCGGTTGCTTTCCCCATTTTTTCTTTTTCAAATGATTCTGCCCTGTTCCCAGATAATTTGCCAATCTGAATGACAGATCGCAACACTGACAGTTCCATGGACTGGAATTTTTTGCTATCCACATATATTGTATTATAGCTTAAGGAAGATTTCAGGTGATAATTTCTAGCCTCTTTAAGGCATGGAAGTAGAGTCTTCCTTTCAGTTTGGACCTTTTTATTATAGTTCTCCGCAATGATGATCCTAGTTCTACGTAATTTTTTAAGCTACGATAAGGTCATTTTCTTATCCTTAAAGCAACGTACCTATGTTAGGAAGGGACAGAGTTTGTCCCGGATTTTCCCTCCAATCTTTATAACAGATTTAACCTGGTCTGAGCGTATTTCAATATCAAGATGCTGCTTGAAAATACCACATATTGACAGTACCAGGTCCACCTCGTCTTCCTCAAAAAGACTGAAAATAACAATATTGTTGCTTCCGGCGCTCTATCATTGCCTCGATTCTCCGGTCTTGTTCCATAATAACCGACCTCAGGTTTTCTTGCTCGACGTAAAGCTCAACAATATGGGTTTGGTGGTAATCAAAAACAAACTCCGTTCTTAGACTGTTGTCGATGAAATCCAAGTAATCAAATTTCTTGGTCTTTACAGTCTTATAGCCTTATATGTCTTATACATGTCTTATGTCTTACATAGTCTTATATATGTCTTTACAGTTTTATAAGACTATGAAGGACAAGAAATTTCATTACTTGGATTTGACCTAAAGCTCTTTATTTTCCAGCGTAAGATGGTCAATTTTGTTATGGGAAGCTGAAAGTAAGGACTCTAGATTCCCCATTTTTCGCTTTAAAAGTTCAAATTTATCCTTAGAGATTTCGAGAGCCATTGTATCGAGTAGTTGACGTCATACAGAGACGGCAACACGAACGCACTGCTCACCTAACACAACGACCTTGAGAAAATTGGCAGTTTAAACGAGAACAAATTTTTCTTTAAAATTGATTGCGTTGATGGTTGTAACCCTCGAAAAACAACTAGAAACGAGAACATTAGTGAGGATTAATGACTTTGAAAGCACTTTATTGATCACACTGCACGAACTCAACCCATATACAACCAAAATTTTGACGAGCGATTAAACACGCGACCGACTGCCATACTTGCTTAGCAGCGCCCCCCCCCCCAGCGGTATCATTTGTGAGTAAAAGTAGTCCTTAGTTTGATGCGACTGCTGTTGTAATGCTTGAATTTGCCTGATACTTCATACTTACTTGCCAATTAGGAATTCCGCCAGCGGGCATATTCAATAGCCATTCTTCAATATTTTCCTTCACGTCGGTTGCCGTGGGTGAATATTTAAGTTTAACAAGTCCAAAATTGAAGGGAATGTGACTGCCGAATGTGAAATATTTCACAACAGTCGAAATACTGGCATAGACTTCGACCATCAGTACCCGGGGAACTTGATCAACTTTTTCAGCGTATTCATCCACAACATCACGCCACTGCTGTACCATTTCATAACTTAGAGCGTGATCCTTTGTGTATATAGGTATTGTGCGGGGAAAGCCCTTACCATCCAATTCTCCGGATAATGGCTCATCTAAAAACCTTTCATCTTCGAACAGAAAACGAGCAGCATCTATTCGGAAGCCATCGACTCCTTTCCCCATCCAAAACCGTAAAACATTCTTGATGTAACAGAAATTAATAACATATACATGATAAACGTGTTTTCCTGTGAATTTTTAGAGTTGCTATGCAGCATAGTAAAAATTATAACCCCATTGAATATACCGATGTCGTAAAATACGTCGGAAACAAGGTCGGAAATTACGTGGGAAACCACGTCGGAAACGAAGTGGGAAACGACATAGGATCCGACGCCGTGACTAAGTAATAAACTTGGTGCAAATAATTTGTTTATTATTGAAAAAGGGTCCAAAAATTTCACAAATGAAGTTATCAGAAACCTTTAAAGATAAAAATAAAGTTCATGAATATGTCCCTAATAACTGTATTTGTGAAGTTTGTGGAACTTTTGCTAATAATAAACAAAATTCACGACATCGTTTCTGATGTAGTCTTCTATGTAGTTTACGACGACAGAATTTTTAATACAGTACCACTCACATACCTGATTTATCTTATCAAACATTCGAATCAATAGCAATCTTGTTTTTTATTCTTATTTTTAATTTCCAATGCAAAATCATAAAATTATCACTAATTAAACTATCTGAAATTAATACGTTACGTATTGTGCGTTTATAATAACCTTCATCTCTTCAACAAGGTCCTCGTTCCTGAAATTTAAATCAGGTTGTTCACTGGTGAACTGGTTTAAGTAGAAAGCTTGTCTTTTATCATTCCAAGTCCACGCCGAGCCATTAAATTCACTTCTCTGGAGTAAAATGAAAAATAGAACTTTGCGATCACCTGGGTTGGAACTGACTTCAAGAGATTAAAATGATTGGAAGAGGGTAACTAATTTACAAAAGGTGAAAGAAAATCATTCTCAAATTGAATTGAAAGGCTTATCGCTAATACTATTTACATTCAGAATTCGCATCTTATTCTAGAAGACGGGTGAGTATTGCAAGTTTAGAGATTGATTTAGCTGAGTGGAGGAGGTATCGCTTACGTAGGAATTAAGCAAGCGTTACTGGGAGCAGCGAGTAGGATGGGTGGCACAGTACTGGGGACGGTGATGGAGACATTCTGCTACTCGGGGGAAATCCAGTGAGATCCTTCTTCGCAAAGGTCAGATCGAAGAAGCTAGGGAGTTGTGGCTTGGGTTGAAACCCGGGAAGATCTGACTCATTTGGTCTCACAGACCGTACTTTTATGGACTTCGCTTCGGCGTTGGCGCACCACTCGCGTCGCAGGTGAGTGGGGGTTCATTAGCAAGAATTGTTTTGTCGATAGTGTTGGGAGGGGGCTTCACGTTGCAAGAAAGACTTTAACGTTTTTACGGGGAGCTCGACTCGGAGTTTCAGGTATTCTTACAGCTGAGATTAGGATACCCAGTTCATGAGAGAAAAAAGAATTTTGGATATTGGCTACGTATTATTGATACCTATAAATATATTAAGCGGGCATACACTATATAAGTGTGCGGATCTAAAATAAGATACGCGAAAAACTTCATTTATATATGTTTTTTTTCTTTCTGCTAGTAATGTTCTCAATTATTAACTTAATTTTCTTACACTATATATACCGAACAAAAGCTTATAGAACTTGAAACACTGAACATTTTAGCTTAATGTAGAGTTTGAATATTAACCAGTAAAATTAATAGAAGATAAAAATCCTTACCCAATTATTTGGTGGTTGCATAGTTCCGTTAACACTATGCCCCGCATGCCACACATAATAATCTGTGTAAGGTTCAATTCCGGCAACGCTTTTTTTAAACCATTCGTGTTGGTCAGAGCTGTGATTAGGTACAAAATCTACAATAATTTTCAGTGATAAATCGTGAGCTCTCTTAACGAGGCTCTCAAAGTCTTGCATGGTTCCAAAAATAGGATCAATTCCAATGAAATCAGATGCATCGTACCCAAGGTCTACCATCGGACTCGTATTTATAGGGCACATCCAAAAGGCATTGATTTTTGTCTCAACTAAATGATCCAATCTACTAATGATGCCTAAGAAGTTGAATAAACATATCGTAATTTAACAAGTCAAATCAAAGTATGTTTTCACAGGGGTCACTTCGTCTTTAAAATTATGTTTACCTTTTAGGTCACCAGTTCCATCGCCGTCACTATCCATGAAGCTTCTGGGGTAAATCTGATACAGTGACATTGATTCCCACCAACTCTGTTCGCTTTTGACGGTACACGAAAAAAGCGTCGTAACGCATAGTGCAAGAAATATTTTCATGTCTCTAAATTATAAAGAGAAAATTGTAATATTTGAAGACAATACATCTGAAGCAGAATTTATTATTTTATTCATGCGGAAAATAAGTGGTTTTGAGTACTAATATATAAATATATGTATATATGAATAATAACACAGGCCAACAAGAAAAGTTGTCTGAACATTACATGTGATGAGGCTACTCTTATGGGTGTTGAGCCGCTGAATCGAAATCCGGCCTTAGAATTTTCCCTGGACCCTATACTTTTCCCCTAGCCTAGGGTAAATTTGTGAAATTTAGGAAGTCTCAGGCTCCGTTGAAGTTATATTTATCCACAAAAAAGTTAATGGAACATCGTCGTTTCTACGTATTTCGGGTCGCTTAGTTCAAATCTGACCTTAGAATTGTTGTAAAGTACCTTTGAATATCCCTAGCCTAGAGGAAAAACTGCATTAATGAACAAAATTGAGGCTTAACGGAGCTTTTGTTTGTGCACAAAAAAGCTGATGTCTTTCCGTATTTTTAACTGCTGATTTCATATCTGACAGAAGAAGTTTTCTGCAGTACCTCAGATTTTCCCTAGCCTAGGGGAAAAAAGTGAAAACCCGAGAAAAACTAGAGTTTCCACAGAGGTTGCATTTTCGCGAGGTAAAGAGTATTATTTGCGTATTTTCAGTAGCTAAGATAACAAATTCGGCATCAAAACTTTCGGCATTGACTCACGATCTCCCCAGCCTAGATATGACAGTAGAACATTCGGGAAAACTCAAGCTTTTACGGAGGTTCTTTTTTTGCACGGAAAAGCTGATTTGCAGATGTTACATTTTTGAGTACTCAAAGCCGCAGAATTCTGATTTCTTATCGACTTTACTGCGCGATGCCTCACTTATATTAATTAAATGATATTAGATATTTCGATGATTCCTTGTTCTTCTATCAGGAAACGTCCTTCGAGGTGGATTCCTTTTGCGTTTTTTTCTTGTACTTGTAATATCTCTATTCAACCTCCAGCAAAAATCTGCTATGATGTAGATATAAGAAAATGAATGTAGAACCCGTGGAATTTCTCCCCATTTAAATCAAAATTCCATTACATGCAAGTTGATAAAGTGGATGTGGTATCCTTATCGATTGTGAGACGGCATTAATAGAACATTTTTATGTGGTTCAAGGTATCAAAAGTTATTGCATATTAATTCCTATTCAGATAGACAAGCATGTATATCCTTGATGCATTTAAAAATGCTGCCGCCTTGACAGATACTGTGACGATGACAACTGTCCCGAAAGGGGAAGTGTAGAATGATTAATTCTCAGATTTGTTGAGGTAACGAAGCCAGTAAAGGCGCGCTGTCCTTCAGGTGGGCATTAGGGTGGAAGATGATGCCGTAGTGCGTCCGACGACGAGTTGACATGGTCCTCATCAAATTTCATTCATGCAATAAACATATTGAAGATATCAGAACTTCTGAAAATATCGAGGATATTAGAAAGAATGACGTTTCAAAATCGCAATAGAAACATCTTCACGAAAAGAATACGCAAGCGATAGCGGTAAAAGCAACCCTGATTATGATGACAGTGAAGATGTCTTCAGTCCTTCAGGCCAACAAAAATAACCCGACCTGCATGCACCAGAATCATTAAATGACCTGATAAGGGGCTTGGGATTACCTCAACATGCCACTAAACATTTAGCTCCTGATTTGAAAAACAGAAACCTGGTAACGAAAGGAACTAAATCCACTGTTCATCGAACCAGAGAAAAAGCGTTCCTAAAGTTAACGGATTAATGAATGAAGGGTCAGTATACGTTAGGAATATCAGGATCTGCAAGTGGTGGTTCGATTTCAGGTAAACTTCGTGAAATTATAGTGTTATATAAGAGACATTTGGAGTCCGAAGGATTTTTGAAAATTTTCAAAATTACGGTGGTTACGCCATGTTGAATTTCGGCATCACATTTTTTTGAAATATCTATATTTCTGCAACCACGGCGCTGCTCTCTCAGTGTCGCACAGTGGAGAAAGAGCACATTTTTGGACAAAAGCGCCCGATACGTACCATTTATTTTAAGGCTTTCAAATTGATTAAAACCTGACATGAATCGATGTAATAACTGACTAAAAATTATTCTCAGTCGGTTAGATTAACAAACAAAAAAAGTGCTTTCTAAGTGAGTTCCCCTTGCTTCTCACATATTAGGGTGCTGTCTGAGTGAGTTCGCCTTGCCTCTCACATATCGGGGTGCTTTCTGAGTGAGTTCCTCTTACCTCTCACATATTGGGGTGCTGTCTGGATGAGTTCCCTTGGCCTCTCACATATCGGGGTGCTTTCTGAGTGAGTTCCCCTTGCCTCTCACACATTAGGGTGCTGTCTGAATGAGTTCGCCTTGCCTCTCACATATCGGGGTGCTGTCTGGATGAGTTCCCTTGGCATCTCACATATCGGGGTGCTTTCTGAGTGATTTCCCCTTGCCTCTCACATATTAAGGTGCCGTCTCAGTGAGTTCCCCTTGCCTCTCACATATCGGGGTGCTTTCTGAGTGAATTCCCCTTGCCTCTCACATATCGGGGTGTTTTCTGAGTGAGTTCCCCTTGCCTCTCACTGATAACGTTTTCGTTTAGGACTTTTCTGTATTTCGAATTCAAAGGATTCCGTGGAAGCAGAGTATTGCCTACAATGTATTTTATTATCACCGATTGGGATAAAAGAGTGAAAGCTTCTGGTACCTGGAATCGTTTGAGCTTTTCCAAAGCGACTATTTAAATTTCGAGCTTTCTTTGTTGTGATCATTCTCAGAGCAGAAGAGCAACTTTATATTGGGTAAAGCCTCAGTGCCCCATTCGTACAAATCTTTGGCTATCAAGATTTGTTTGTGGCTTGGACGCTGTAAACTAGCTCGACCAGCTTCTCGCTTAAGAGTTCCTCCAATACCATCGCATGGACTTTTACCATGAGACGTAGCAAAGAACTCCCAGCGTGCCTCAATTCCAAAATCACGCTGATGATATGCGGGACTGACGAAGTTGCTCTTGTTCTTGTACTGAGATGCTGCACCGTCTGTAAAATAAATTACTATTCGAACTTGTGCGTGCTTTGCATTCAACTCAGCTATAATTCTCTCCATAAAAAGATGAACTGCGCTAGTATTATGCTCTAGATCTTCCGAAATAATTGCATAACTTTCGCAAACAACTTTGTCATCCTTTTTGAAGTACACTACTGCGGCATGCACATTAATCTGTTGTTTATTCCAATATTCGCTCTGTATTGCGTCTTGAATTACAGTTTCGTGATTTTGCGCGAAATCAAAGAGTATTATAAATACCCCCGCTTCAAGAGAATCTTTGGAGTCCTTCAGAAATTGGCTTTGACTTTTTACAATTAAGTCATGCTTAAGAAGATCGAACAGATGTTTAGAGAGTTTCTCTAAATATAGATCATTTTTATCGCAAAAAGTTTCTAGGGAAGCACGATCTGTCATTGTAGGTAACGCTTTCAATAAAGTTGTTCTCAAAAAGCTTTCGCACTTTTCCTATCAAGGGTTCTACGCCTGGACAAAATTTACATAATCCTGAATAACAGGTAGGCCATTTAGGATCGCAAATCATTGATGATAACATTGTTTTGTATGATGCTAAAAAATTAAGGGGTTCGTCATCAGCAACAAGCTCACTTAAATTCGCTCTATGAATTAATAACTTTGTATTTTCATGGATTTTGCAAACACAAATAGAATGTGTCTTCTACTTGCGCCAGCAAAAACACATTCCTTAGGCCGCAATTTGGAAAACTTTGAAAAGCCAATTTTCAAGTTTGGAAACTTTTGTTCGAAGCTTGCATAAACTTCTTTCAGGTTTCCTAAAATTAAACGTTTTTGCATTAGCTTTCTAGAACCATCGTCTTGTTTCACAGAGACACATTCTTTTTTCCCAGGTAATTGTCGACTCACGTCACATTCATAGTAAAAGTCTTCAACAATTTTAACTGTGTCTTCTGATAACTTTTTACCTGGCCTAGGGTTTGGGGATGATCCAATACCAGTTTTTGTGTGCAATTGTACAGTTTTGCGAGCTAAACTGTACGGGACTCCAAACTCTGATGTTATTTTCCGAATTCCCCAACCCTTTGTTACCATAGTCAGAAGTTGGACTGCATAGGATCTATTTGGTTTTTTATTCAATTGTTCCTTAATTTCGTTGGTTGAATCTTCTATGTCTTTATTGCTAGTATCAACTTCAATGTACTTAAACACCTTCTCTTATTGTACATTGAAAGTTGCCTTTATCTCATTCACTTTCTGAATTGGTGCAGTTTTTGTTCGAAGATCTCTACTCTTTACAATGGAGGAAATCCCTCAAATCTGTAGGATTTTATTCAATTTAGAAAGATCGTTTCCCCTTTCGGCATCTCCTTCTAACTCTTCAAAAAAGTCGTCATAAAATTTAGGTAAATCTCCAACCAATTCAAAATTAATTTCTTCAGGAGAGTACAAATGTATTTGTCTAAGCCATCGGAAAACGTGTCACTAATTACCTGTGAAACTTGCCGAAGTTTTTTAATATCGACTCTACTGTGTTTTCTCTTCGCAAAGGTATTAAAGCAATTTATTCGCCGCACCTTTTCTTCAATAATTACATAAATTAGTGTTACCTCTAATGATAATTCAGACTAAAAATGACGAAACGTGAATTTGAGGTTGAGAGAATTTTAATTTGTCTCAAAAGCAATTGTTTTGCAGCAAAAATTATCATTATGCGACTAACTCCACCTAATCTTGCAGCCAAATAATTCTGTTTGGTTAAAAAAGATATTCACGTAGCTCAAAACAAAACAGACAAAAGAATGATACTTTTGTTTCGAGACGACTTTTCCTCTGAGTGTTCATAATGATTATGAAAAATTATGTTCATAAAAAATTTTTGTTAACAAATACATATTGTGATCATTTTTTTAATTAATTGACTAATTTTCTTTTAAATTAACTAGTACTGTCTTGCCAAAAACCCTGGCTGTCATGTTTTTCATAGCGTCAAGACCTCTTAATTACAATTATAAGATTCTATTCAAAAAAGAGTTTGTAAAACATTGTTTATTTAATTTGAATATTTCCTATAGACAAATTGTACATTCTGCCATTATCTTATGAGAAGGCTTAGTTGATTACGCAATAAAATTATGACAAAATGATGGAAATGTGTATTTGTTTACAAAAAATGTTTAAATAGTTGTTGAAAGTTGACTATTTTTGACTAATTGTAATTGCACATTAGTATCTGTCGTGTTGCATACAGAATCGATGGATTTTAAGTAGCTAATCATTGCAAATAACGAAAAATTGAGTTTCTTTTTCATTGATTTCTTTATAGCATTATTAACAATTTTTTGGTTAATCTAACCGACAGAGAATTCCGACCGGATTCGGATTCAGTGACTCAAAATCCATAAGGGTAGCCATGTCACATGACCACTTAATTTTCCGAACATGTTAAGCATCGTTCCCTTGATCATATAGTTGATCAAAAAATCGTTGGACTTAAAGTACTTGATTACTGAAAAAAATTTTCGATCTTCCTCAGCAGGGGATGAAAAAAAGTCTAGTACCCCTGAAATCAAATTATAATCTGTTTTCGTTTCGTTTAATGTTAGTGTACCACCTACATCTTTAATTTTGAACGACTTTGTTTTTGTGTTTTTTTTTTTACTTTAGTTTCTTGTTGGATAAGTATAGACGATTAAATTGCCTAGCCTTTTTAATTTTAAACGACTTTGTTTTTTTTTCTCCAGTTTCGCGTGGCATAAGTGTGGACGGTTCATTGCATAGCTTTTGTAATTTTATACGACTTTGTTTTCGATTTTTGATATCGTGTTGGATACCCGTAGCCGGTTTATTGGATGGCATCTTCAATTTAAAACGGCCTTATTTTTTTCTCGATTTCTCAATCACAAATGATGAGAGTATCACAAAATTTCAGAACCAACTAATT
Organism: Andricus quercusramuli; assembly: GCA_932178445.1. Lineage (NCBI taxonomy): Eukaryota > Metazoa > Arthropoda > Insecta > Hymenoptera > Cynipidae > Andricus > Andricus quercusramuli. The sequence goes on from CAKNXH010061557.1 coordinate 14,278, forward strand.
TTTTTTCATTAATTAAAATAAAAAATAGAACAAGGGAGATTAGTGAATATCTTTGGTGATCGATTTCATTGTGTTTACAGATTTAGGATTTTATTTTATTCCCAGTTTTCAAAATTACGTTACTGACCAGCATGTTTTACAAATCATTTGCGTTGCGCTAATTGCAACAAACTTTCAAATTATAAAAAACTGTTAAATTTCTTATGCTCATAAATTGAGAAATAAAATTTCAATGTCTATCGCTAATCATAATAATAATTTTCAATAGTGAACGATTGAAATTTGTATAGGGTACATACATAAATTTTGTTTTAACTTACGTTGTTTTGGACGAGACGACAGCAGACGAAATAGACTTTGGTGGTACCGATGTTCCTCAGTTTTTCAATGCCAGAACGTGACTGTCATCAGGATTTTTCATAATAAAATAGCTCATTTAAAGCAATCGTTCGTTAGATTAAAAAATACTTCTAACTTCGTATAGTTTTATTTGTACACGGCATTTTACTGAAAAAAAGCGAATTTGAAGAAATATCATTTTAACGAGCGCGGTAGAGATTGGGAAATTCGGAAAAACAGTTTAATAAAAATTGTATATTTTTCAAACCTTCTCTCTATTTCGAATATTCTGGACATCATAGAGAGAGTACTAAAACTTTTATTAACGTCGGAAGATACTAACAATACTTTTTGGTTCGCATATTTCATTTTAAATTATCAATCTCGCGACTACGGTAGAGATTGGGAATTTTTGAAACGTCTTAAATTTGAGGTTAGTTTGACGCGGCCAAAATCGTACACGGTCAACTGCAAATGCGCAAGCGCGCAGTACAATTATGAGCCCATAATACTCCTACTAGTATTATGGGTGCATTATTGTACTGCGCGCATGGGCATTCACTCCTGTTGTGTAAACGGCTATTTACAGAACTAAAAAGGCGCTGATAAAACGCGTGAATCATGCCTGCGTTACATGAACATTTTTTTTCTTCCGCACTCAGTTTTAAAACTGTTATGTTTAGTTTTATGGTGTTCTAAATTTTATAGAAAAAAAACAGAAATTTTGAAAATTATACATCTCAAGAATACTGTAGAGATTGGGAATTTTTGAAAAACAAGTTCGGAAAATTTTGTTTTCAAAGCCTCGTACATATCGGGAATAACCTAAACATAATAAAAAGATTGCTGAGACTTTTTTCTAAGGCCGAAGGAGATTAGGAAACACCTTGCAGTTCGCATACATTTTTCAAAAACTAATTCTTCATCGTCCAAAATCCAAATTTGACTGCGAAATTAGTTTGTGGTTGGTAACATTCCTTAAATGTTTTTTGATTGTCATTTGATAATAATAAAAAAGACGAAAGACCAAAATGAAGGAAGGTATGGAGGTTGTTTTCTTTTTCTTTCCTCCTTTTTAATTTTTAATTTGAGTAGAGACGCTTCAGAGTACTTTTTGTTCAAATTTGATCGTCAGATTCTTTGTTTTTCTAATTTCTAAATATCGACATTATGCAAAAAAACAATCCATACATTTTTCATGTTTTGAAAGCCTCGTTTATCGAACCCTCCTACATATCTATAATGTAAGCATGATAAAAATATTACTAATACTTTTGAATAACTTTCGTAGAAATTAGGAAATACTTTTTAGTTCGCGTACATTTTATAGAGAAAATTAAAAATGAAATGCTGCTGAATGCTTTTTTTCTAAAATATAAAATATTTTATGCACTTGTTTTTAAAAAATGCTTAAACTCTGACATCGTCGTAAAATTGATAATTTTTCAAATTGCAGCTTTTTTCTGATGAAATTCAATATACAATAAAACTATACAGGATTTTACAAAATACGAGGAAAAATTCAATTCAGTTCAAAATTCTCAAACAGTTTCTAAATTTATTTTCGAAATCGCCGAAATCTACGTATAGTTTGAAATTTGCAAAAATTATATAAAAATTTTGAGATCAGGAAGATGATTTTAAATCAATGATCAATTTCACAATGTTGAATTTTAAGCTTGCTATCGTTTTTTTTTCAACATAAGTAATTTTAAAGTTCGCCAATTATTGGGCCGTGTTAAAAATAAAATTACAGAAGTGAATCTTTCGATATGAATAATTTGTTGTTAATAAGCTGATTAATAGTTCCGATTCCAGGCATCCACAAAAATCATAGTTGCATTGGGCGGAATGTTGATTTCGTCTGGATTCATGAGGCTTCTGAAAAATTAAATTACAGTTTGTAAAAGACCGATTTTTATAGTACGCTATAGCTGGATAAAAATGCAAAAACATGTTGCACTGCATGATTATCATTCCACATGTAACCATTTTTACCATCTATATCATTTTTAGGTTCAATTTGAGAAAATTATTTTGTAATTTACATACCCAGGCGTCAATCCAAGACCAGGTGTAGCTCTATAAAATGCAACTTCTGTATCAATGTTCTCAAATCCCATCAAACTAACAGTTTTCTTTTGGCCAGCGAAATTGATAAGAACATAAACCGATTTCTGCTTCTTCTGATACCTGCATCAAATATAGTTTCCAATTAGCAGAGGATCTCCTGGTCGGTTTCGATTAAATAAAAATGTGATTTTTCATATCTACCTTGAAAATGCCAAAACGTCGTCCTGTAGAACTTTCACCTTAAAGTTGCCAGATCGCACAGCTGGCATATATCTTAGAGAAGCCAGAGCTCTATAATAATTGTAATATGAGTCATGATCAACTCTTTCAGATGCTACATTAAGAGTTTTGTAGTTTGGGTTTACAGGCAGCCATGTCTTTTTATTAGTAGAAAATCCTGAAATTAATATTTTCAATGCATAAAAGTAATATCAATTCAGACGAAATACAATTGATAGATAATATTACTCTACATAGAAAAAAATTGTTGATTAAAACTCCAGCGACTTTGTATTATAGTCATCTTGAATATGAGACAAAATCAATTAAAATTCACAACCTTACGAAGCGCTAAACTTAAGTATCACGAGCAACAATTTCAGACTATTTTCAACTTTCTTCATTGCCTTAACAAGTTCACTGCGTGCTCTTAATTCCATGATCCAACAAAGTATGGTTTCGCCACGCGCAATCTACGGACCCTTTGATTGGTTCACTTTTTTGAGATGCGCGCGGCGAGACCATTCTTTGTTGGATCATGGAATTGGGAGCACGCAGTGAACTTGTTAAGGGAATGAAGAAAGTTGAAAATAGTCTGAAATTTTTGCCAGTGATACTTAAGTTTAGCGCTTTGTAAGGATAAGAAGTCCTTAAATTGGCAAATCGAACACATTCCACAATTGATGTGTGGGAAGATAATTCGGAATTAGACACAGGCTACAACAAGGTGTTTCATCATGAAAATTCCCATAATAGTTTTCTTTTACTAATGATTTTTTAAGCTTTTCAGGAAAGTTCAAATAGTTCACGCATAAATCTGCAAGTCGTCGATAATTTATAATGTTCACGAGATATTATTATAAATTATGGCCAATTAGGGCCAGTCATTTTCGGCTGTCGTTTTGCCTGTCGTTTCCCTGTCATTTTCTTGTGGTCGCGAGAAAATGACACACCTGTCATTTTTTTCCTGTCATATATTTTCTTAAGGGGAGCCGTAACCATCTTCAAAGTAAAAGATGTTGAATTCAATGTTTCTTTAAAGAAAAATGGAAGACTCTACAACCTGTTTTAAAAAAGTTGAGTTTTCTATTATATACCAAATTATAGTAATTTTTGCTAAAATACAATTTTTTTCCCCCATGTTTCGATAGGTTGAGGGGGGGGGGGGTATCTTCAAATACTTTAAGTTCTCC
>CAKNXH010061557.1:19245-52767 GCA_932178445.1 Andricus quercusramuli
AAGTTTTTAAATTTCCATTATTTTTCTATGAACTCTTTTTATGTGTGCAGATCTATTCAATAAAAGATTTTATAACCGCGTAACTAAATTGAAACTTTTAATTTGAAAAAAAAAAAGAGTTATTGGCTCGTGTTTTAGAGGTCGGCCAGCAATCGGCAAATGGGAGCATATCAACTCCTATCTAATAAAACGCTGCTTAAGGCTGGTGACCTTCTCAGCATAAATCACCCACCTATTGAGACTCTCGGCTTCCTTTCTCATGTCCTTATCCCCCCGCCCCCCAGTAACAGAAGTTTTGGTGGGACTGACGTTACAGCTTGACTCCACCATAAGACAAATCACTGCTTAATTCGGACATGATTTCGACTCGCAAAACAATTCTCGCGCATACAGGTGATAGTTGGGAGTACAATCTAAACATGAATAATACAAACAATAAAGTAGCCTCGGAATGGACTAAAACTCGGATTGACCAAAGGCATGCACACGATAAACGTAAAGGTCTTGTTTCGGGCGATGAATGGAGACTGGGTGTTTGGAATGCTAGAGAAGTGAATGATCTTAAGATAAGAGAACTACGAGAAACTATGCACGTAAGGAAAATAGATATTCTTTGTGTACCTGAGACAAAGAAAAAGGGTTGCGAATTTAGAAACATAGGAAATGGGGTGTTGAAAGGCGGTTGTGAAATATGGTCAGGAGTAGATAGCGAATCGCATCGTAGTCAAGGGGTCGGTTTAATTATGAATGAAAAAGCAAGTCATCATCTCATAGAGCATAATTTTGTACCACCCAGATTGCTGTGGGCTAGAATGAAGGTAGGAATCAGAAGATTATTCATCATAGCGTGCTACGCACCAGTTGATAGCAATTCGAGGGAAGTTAAGGACGCCTTCCGGGACACTCTAAATGATACAATAAGTATTTGCGATCAAGGTGAAAGAATAATTCTCCTAGGAGATATGAACGGATGGGTCGGTGTCCAACGTCAGGATACAGATACAGAAAGGGTGCTAGGTAATTTTGGAGATCCAACAAGAAAAAATTATAACGGGGAAAAGCTAGTTAGTTCATGCTTAGAAAAGGGCCTATTTATTACAAATACTCGGTTTAGACATAAAATGATCCACATGTACACCTGGCGTAAAGGAAATAGCCACAGCATAATTGACTTTGTTATTGCGGATGTAAGATTAAGAGAACTAGTTAAAGATACAAGAGTCATGAGGGGTTCCGAATGCAATTCTGATCATTACCTTTTAGTCTGCAAAATAAACTTAGGGCGGGGATGGAGAACAAAAAAACAAAGAAAACGAAACAAACATGAATAAAAATTGAAAATTTACAGAGACAAGAAGTGCAAACAGAGTTTAAAAAGAGGTTAACTGAAAGCATAGATAGGGCAACGTGGGAAGCGCTTATAAGCAATAAAGATATAGAGGGCGCGTGGACTTTATTACAGGATGTCATTGTCAAAACTGCGACCGAAGTATGTGGTACAGCGGTTGTAGGAAGAAAGTCTGGCGATGCGTGGTGGAACGATGAAATTGCGGCAGCCCAAAAAGAAACGAAAGAAGCGCACAATAAAACGCTGAACATGACAGGTCTTAGCGATGAGGAGAGAATTAGACTTAAAAATGATTACAGACACAAAAATAGGAAAGTTAAACGACTCGTCAAAGAGAGCAAAGAGAAAATCAGAACAGAAGAAGAGACTAAAATAATAAACTGCTTTGAAGGAATTATGAAACTATTATATAAACAGTTGAACGAAAGTAAAAGTACAGAGTTTGCTAGCATGAGAAACAGCAAAGGCGAAATGCTATATGATATAGACGGGATAGTAAACGCTTTAAAAGACTCTTTTAAAGAACTATTAGGAGGTGAAGATATAGAGCAACAAAACTGCGACATAGAAGATAATGCATTAGAAAACCCAATTGTAAAAGTCTGTGTCACTGAGGTCAGAGATATAATTAAGAACTTGAAAAACGGTAAGGCTGCGGGTATAGACAATATTAGCGCTGAAATGCTTAAATACGGTGGCGAGTACATACCTCACAGGTTGTGCGAATTAATAAATTTATGTATCGAAACGGGAGAAGTCCCAGGCGATTGGAGAAAAGCGATTATCGTACCAATATACAAAAGAAAAGGAGATAAAAGCAACTGCAGTAATTACAGAGGTATCAGCCTACTAAGTACCGTAAGTAAAATATACTCAAAAATACTTATCCGTAGGGTAATGGAAATTACAGAAGAGAAAATATGGGAAGTCCAAAGTGGATTTATGCCAGGAAGATCATGTACGGATCAGATATTTAGCCTAAGACAGGTCGCAGAAAAAAGTTTGAGAGTAGGAAAGAAAGTCTTCTGTGCATTTATCGATCTAGAAAAATCATTCGACACGGTAAATAGAAGTAAACTTTGGGAAGTCCTTAAAGAGTATGGAGTGAATGGAGGGCTCCTACAAGCAATAAAAACAATATATACAGGTAGTAAAGCGAGTGTAAGGGTAAATGGGAAAAAGAGTGAATGGTTCGATATTATGCAAGGCGTGAAACAAGGATGCGTTATGTCCTCGTGGCTTTTCATCATATTCATGGATAAGTGTCTTAGAACTGCCCTCTTCGACGAAAAAGGTGTAGATCTCGAAACCGTCAAGGTACGTGGGTTAGCTTTCGCAGATGACAAGATTGTTATGGTAGAATCAGTCGAGGACTTGCAAAGAATTTTGCATAAACTTAATACAAGCATGAAGAACATGGACCTCAAAATTAACGTGAATAAAACGAAAGTCATGGTGTTTGAGGGAAAAAGTGAGAAAACAATATGCAACATAGTCTTAAATGATGAGAAATTAGAACAATTTGACAAGTACGTATATCTAGGTAGTCTATTCACTAACGACGAAAAAATAGATGGGGAATTAGATAGGCGCATAAATAAGGGTAAGCCGGTTATCGGTAGAGCAGGGTCCATCCTCACAAATAAAAACATATCAAAAAAAGCTAAAATGGCCACACATAACTCTATTTTCGTACCGACTGTACTATACGGTAGCGAGACCTGGACCTGTCAAAAAAAGGACAGGAGTAAAATCAACGCGATATGCATGAAACCTCTGCGCATAATATGCGGGAAAACACTGATGGACAAAGTACGAAACGAGACAATCCTCAAAGAACGTGGTACAGGGGAGACACTAGTTGACATATGGGAAAGAAATCAGCTAAGGTGGTTCGTACATCTTGAAAGAATGAAAGATGAACGACTGACCAAGCAAGTGTATAAAGGTAAAGTAAATGGCAGAATGCCCAGAGGTAGACCGCCGAAAGAATTGTTAGAATCTGTGAATGAGACACTAATACGAAGAGACATAAGAAGCCATAGAAATACAAGAGCCTGCATGAAAAAATGCATGGACGTGAATGAAGCTAGAGTACACAGTAAAAACTAGGCATTCATTTTTATCTGGGATCCTTTTTTGGGCGTTCTAATATGATCTCACAAATAGTCTTATTTTAGTACCAGTTTCTGGCTTTGTTTAGTTTGCCAACTTCAGATTGATAAATGAACCGAGATAGCGAACTAAATTGATTCAGAGGGTGCATTTTCTCAATTCTTCCAAACTTCACTCTTACAAAAAACAAAAAATAGATGAATAGACCAGAGATCGAGACGGCTTAGGTTAGACCATTCCGGGTGCGGACAAAATTCAAATATTCAAAAAGTTTCCTACAATTTTGAAGATTTTATAAAATTAGTTACTTTTCATCAAAGCAGAAAGTTAACCTAAAATTTTGAAAATGATATTAATTTGGCATATCTCCATGAACTCTAAAACAAAGGAGTTTTTTGAGTCTCAAAATACAAATGTTCACCCCGAAAAAAACCTCTCGTATTGACTTTCACAAAAATATACCAGATTAATAACATTTTCAAAATATTGGTGTCAGCTTTTTGAATTTTGGGCCGCGAATTCCTCTTTTGTGACTCAAAAAACGTTCTTGTACAGACTTTGATGAAAATTTCTCAATTAAATAGAATTTTCAAAATTTATTTCAACTTCTATTCTAACCTCAAATTCGTATTCTGTTACTTAAAACCCCACCTCTTACTGACTTTCAGGGAAATTTACCAATGAAATAGAATTTCCAAAAGTTTTGACCCCAAATTCATTTTCTGTGACACGAAGATCCTCTTCGTACTGACTTTAATGGAAACCTAACAATTTAACTACATTTTCAAAATTTTAGTCGAATTTTTTAATTTTTGAATGTGGAATCCCATTTCCTTTTCTGTGCCCCGAAACCCCTCGTACTGAATCTCATGGATATCTACCAAATTAATAACATTTTCTAAATTTCAGTAAAATTTTAAAATTTTGATCTCTGCTTCCTGGTTTGCGCCTAGAAAATCCCCTCGTACTAACCCTCGTGAAAAGAAAGACCAACTTTAGATCACAGTATAGGCAGGTATATTCTTGTCCCGGCAGTTTGAACCCTCAATATCCCCCCATTATTAGGCTCATCACGAGTCATAGATTGTAAAGGAGGCGCTCTTTCTTGTAAGCTTCAACAGAAAGAGATGACGAGATGGAAGGAGGGACAGAGTTCCATAAATACAACGGCAACTGGTTGAAGCCTTCTAGATCTCGTAAATAATAACAAATCATCTCAGATTCTTTGGGACGTTTAGGTATAGCTAGTCTGTTGATATAGACAGCTATCCTTATTTAACAGAGAGAGTGGTGTCTATTTCAATGCCCTAAAATTGATGCAGGTATAGGCTGAAAGGTAAAAGACCAGAAAACGACCAAACGTGGTTTGAAACTGGTCTAAATGTGATCTAAAGTTGGTCTTTCTTTTCACGAGGGAATTTTCATTGAAAATCTACCAAATGTATAAGATTTTCGAAATTTTTGTCAAGTTTCGAAATTTTGAATTTTGACCTTGAATTTGTATTCTGAGACTCGATCTAACAGACATGTCATTTCGGGGTTACGTTGGTTTCTAAACTTGACAGATTAGAATTTGTTTTATCAGATTTAGTGATTGACAGGTGATCCTCATTTCGAGCCTATTTCAGTCCACAAATCCACCTTATTTTATTAGACTGGCGTATCAAACTGAAGTGGGATTGTTTTGTTGCGTGAACTGTTTTAATACCGAATTAAGTTCTAAATTGAATCCTAGTTTTTACAGTGTAGTATGCCAGGACAGAAATATGTGGCGACAAATAGTTTATAAACAGAGTGACAATAGAGTGAATGATGCCTGAAACAAAGACCTTGGATACTAATGGGCCCAAGTGGGGAACCATACATAATAATTTTGTGAGGCTCCTCATTTGGGGTGATCGCTAGAGAGATTGATCAGCAACCTGGGTCGGAGCAGTGTTGCGGAGTGAACGTGTCATTTATATAAATAACACGACAACTCCAGATCAATCTAAAACATCTATACATAACACCTACATACCCATCCACCCTATACCCATATACCGATCAACCTCATACCTATATACCTATTTCACTACTTTCCAACCGAGCAAGTCACGCCTACCCCGGAAGGGAAAAGGCTTAATGGTATAATAATAATGAGTAGTTCTAAGGCAATTTGAAAATTTACTGATTTCAAAAAAGGCTTGATACATTTTTTCTTGAAATATTTAAGAAGTTTACAAGCTATTCAAAAGTAATAATTTAAATCAGCTCTGAGATGATAAGGTTTTTCACAAAACAGTAGACCTTCAGTTGGTGGGAAACTCCCCAAAGTCCTTTATTGAATAAAACTAAAATTTTTCTAAATATTTCTCTAAATAACTAAATATTTCTCTAAATAACTAAATATTTCTCAGTTCTCCGACTACTTATTTTTTTAATTCTTTCTCACAAATCATATAGAGAGTCGTTTACCATCAAATAAAATCTGATAGACTTTTCAATATAATAGGTGTTTCAGTTAATAATGTCGATTTTTCTAAGAGACAGCATTACTAATACATTTGTTGGTATGGCTTTTTGAAGGGTAAACATATGCTATCAAAAGCCACTTTGTTATTAATTGTCAGTGTGCAAAAAACATGGTTCATCGTAGCCTTAAAAATGTCGAAATTTGTACCAGAAAAAGACGATTTGCGGGGAAGTTTGATAACCTTTCATCTGAAGAAAACGGCTGCTGAAAGTTACAGGGAATTTTACAAATTTTTATAAAAACAATTTATCAAATCACTTGGAACATCACAAATGTCATATCACATGATATAATTTAATTAAAAATAAATAATAAATATTAATGTTGACTGTTTCAATTACTACATCATTCAGTTTTGAAGACCTTAAGATTACAAAAAAAGCGTTCGGAATTAAAAATTGTTTATAAAAACGCACTTTGAGCTTTAAAAATTGTACAACAATTATTTTATACTGGGATTCTAAATCTGTTCGAAATTAAACAATTTACAAATTTTAACGTTAAAAATTCGAGAAGGCCGTTTTTTCTATTTAAGATTTCTTTTGTGTTAAAGGAAAGAATGTTTTTTTTTTCTGAATGGGTAGAGGATAATTTGAAATATATAATTTTATTGAGTAGAGGGAAGGAAACTTCGATTTTAAATTTTTTCTGAATTGGAAGAGGGATATGATTCTCCTAAAACTGGAAGGGAGGAAATATGTTTTCAAGTTTTATAAATACGAAAAGGCACTCATGATAAGGCAATTTTTCCGCACTATTAAAATTCGGCCCTCGAAAAAAACGGACAGTCGACCCACTCTAGCCAATACTTTGATTATTGAGGCAATTCAGTCTGTTATGAAAATAAACGCTCAAATTTTTCGAAAAAATCGACGTTATTAACCGAAACTCCTATTACTGTATCAACAATATGCTTGAATCTTCTTCTTCCTCCTCTCTGAATTTAGTTTCCAAGGCCCTTGATTCAGTGAGGTCACATTTTTCCTTAATGACGTTTATTAAAAAATGTTAAGCTAATAAAGCTCTCTCACCTGCTGAAGTGGAGTTATCCCATTGCATTGGAGACCTGTCTGAATCTCTACATCTCGCTGGATCTTCGAAGACGATAGGTAAATTGGTCATTCCGATTTCTTCACCATAATAAGTCACAGCAACTACAGGAAGCAGAAGTGCCAATGCTGTGACTGCCATCGCTCGATGGACGCCAACTCGAGTCACCAATCTTGGACTGTCATGATTGCCGACCTAGCAAATCATAGTTAACGAAACTAAGCAAGAAACAGCAGAGTGTTCTGATTAGTGAGGGATAGAGATTCAAGAGAATAGCTGATTATTCTCTTCTCTCTACCAATGAGATACACCTCTTCGCGCATACGCAGTACTGCTGCGAGCCTTCGTTGGGAGCATTGGGCCGGGCTGCAATATAATAGGATATAATATATTTTGCCTGGCCGTGGGATGGCCCATCATGAGTCTTTCCGTCAACGTATCGCTTCGCTTAAAGTCAAACCCAACTGGTCAGGGCCTCCGCACGGTCAAGAGAAAGATATTCTCCCTGCTTACTGCAGCCAGGAGGTTCATGCTTTTGCCGCATGGAGCGCTATGATCACTGGTTGAATCTATCATTTGACATCATTGGTATATTTCAGCAACTGTTTCAGTTGATTCGCTTACTGGTTCATCCAGTAGAAATCGGAAAATCGTTAGTTCACCAGTGATAACTCAAAGTACTGATTCCATCAGTAGTAATTTCACTGGTTCAGTTTAAGGGAGTAACTATTTGATTCAAAACTCATCTTTTGTGGTTGAAAATTGAACTACTTGATTGGAAGGTTACCTACTTTGTTGGAAATTTATTCTTTTTTAGAAATCCACTGTATAAGGAACTGTTTATAAAATAGCCTACTAAGAGTTGCTACATGAAAAACTGGTGGTTCTTTTGGCTGCTTTTTCAGAAGTGAGAGCAGTATTATTTGTATGTATGTATATTTATTGTCTTTAAGAAAATGAAAGAAAAGTTATAATATCGTATATACAATTGGTAGTTAGGTCGAGTTCGGCAGTGCAAATCTGTTGTGGATCGATTACAGTTGTTCAAGTTTTAGAGGTCAACTTAATGATGAACCCTGAGAAAGTTCTTATTTGAGCGAAAATGCGCTTAAAAAGGAAAGGAGCTTTGAATAACAGATATTGCTTGGGTGGCGCATCATTGTGTAAATTTTTACTGTATGTACAACTAAAGTTACTGTTTTCCAATCTGAATAGATCCCTCGAATGGAAAGAATCATGGTGTCTATCAGCTATAATATCGATTTGAGTTATAAGATTGGAACCATTGAGATCCATGAGATTGTGACTTATGGCCGCTCCCTCCAAACATCTAATAAGGATAGCGCGAATCTTCAATATAAAATATCTTTGTCGTCCAATTCAGCGCTATTTTTAAGATTTGGTATGACACACAGGGTAGACCTAGTTCCAATCTAACAACGAAGTCAGGCGTATTTCTGGGCAGGCGCAGAAGATTTTTGAAATAACGGACTTGCGCTTTTTCGAAGACATCTAGGTAATTCAATCCTGATGCTGAGTCGCCTCTGCTAACTGCTGCGTCTGTAGCTGAGTTGAAATCACCAGTTCTAGAATAAATCGTACCCAAATATTTAAAACAAGGAACAAACTCTAAAGAGCTACCATAATATTTCTTTCGCTGTAATTCTGCTATCCAATAATGGATGTCGCACATCGGTAAGCAATGACGGTGACAGACGTCTAAGAGGAAGTGTCAGGCTGAAGAAGTTTTCCCAAGCTTTTGTAGATAGAATGGTAGATTTCATTTTTAAACCTCTGAATCTATTAACAGTATGCCAGAATGTTTTGCTATCGTTGACACTCGAGGCCTGCCAGAATATTGGATTCAAAACTCGCTTTTTTATTAGCTGACAGTGCTTGGTAGGATTTTTTAGCTTTGATGTAAACCAACTTAGCCTCATCCGAGAAATTTGCCTCGCTGGCTTCTTTCAACGCATTAGAAAGGTATGATTGGATTTGGTGACAATCAGAATCAAAACAAGGTTTGTCACGGTAAAATTGCTCAGAAACATTTTTTCTCGCTGACCACATATCTGCTTTGTTGGCGCTGTTGGTAATAGCCTCAGTAAGGTTTGAATTAAGATGATCTATATCTGATTTCTCAAAGTTAACCTCTAGTCTATGTAATAAGTATAATTTGTTCGAGAAGCTCTCCTGTTTGTCATCTGTCCATCTCAAACACGTCAAGCTTTTATTTTTGTTAACATTCAGCGCACTTGAGTGACCAGCTGAGGTGGTATATGATAAAATAAATTTTATTTACGCTATAAATTCGAACGAATACCCAATACTCTGATTTATCTATGTGACTATTATGATAACATTTGTTTATAAGAAGGGTGAGGCCGCCACTGGTTCTACCTTTTGATTTTTCTTTTAAAGCGTTAGAGAAAAAATGATTATATTTATTATCCGCGTGCAAGTTTTTGGGAATTCGAGTCAGCCAGATTTCGACAATTCCTATAATATCAAACTTATCATAATTAAAATAGGAGTTTAAAAATCTCACATAATCATGACAGTTCCAGAAGAAGAAGTTTGTAGTATTGTTGACTCTTCCTGATGCGCTCCGCTCATTTAAACATTTATATTTTTCTTCTTCGCCTCCCTAGTTGATGAAAGCCCATTGTGAATATTCCCTTTCGTAAGATTTCCCGCCTGCTGTTTGGTAATTTCTGGTGGGAATTCCGGGGCCTTGCGCTTCGCCTTTCCCTGTATGCCGCTTGCTTCCCCCATTTTCCCTTTTTCACATGGTTCTGCCCTGTTCCCTAATAATTTGACTATCTAAATTACAGACCGCAACGCTGACAGTTCCATGGACTGGAATTTTTTGCCATCCACATATATCGTATTATAGCTTAAGGAAGCTTTCAGGTCACAATTTCTAGCCTCATTAAGGCATGGAAACAGATTCTTCCTTTCAGTCCGAACCTGGTCTGAGCTTATTTAAATATTAAGATGCTGCTTGAAAATATCACGCGTTGCCTGCACCAGGTCCGCGTCGTCTTCCTCAATAATAACGAAAATAATGTTGTTGCTTCTTAACGCTATATCCATTACCTCTATTCTACGGTCTTGTTTCATAATAACCGACCTCGGTTTTTCTTGCTCGACTTTAAGCTCTTTATTTCCTAGCGTGAGATAATCAATATTGTTATGGAGAGCTGAAATAGAGGACTCCAGATTCCCTATTTTTTGCATTAAAAGTTCAAGTTTATTTTCAGAGATTTCGAGAGCCGTTGCAGCGAGTAGTTGACGTCACACAGAGATAGCAACACGGAAGCACTGTTCACCTGACACAATGACCTTGAGAAAATTGGCAGTTTGAACAGGAACAACTTTTTATTAGAATTGATTGCGGTAATGTTTGTTACCCTCGCAAACCACTAGAAATAGGAAAATTAGTGACAATTAGTTACTTTGAAAGCACTTTATAGATTACACTGCACGAACTCAGCCCGTAAACAACCAAAAGTTTGACGAATGATTAAACATGCGACCGACTGCCATACTTGCTTAGCAGCGCCCCCTGAGCAGTATTATTTGTGAGGGAAAGTAGTCCTTAGTTTAAGGCGACTGCTGCTGTAATACTTGAGTACTGAATTTGCCTGAAACTTTATACTTACTACCCAATTAGGAGTTGCGCCAGCGGGCATATTCAATAGCCATTCTTCCACAATTTTCTTCGCGTCGGTAGCCGTGGATGAATTTGTAATGTGCATAAGTCCAAAATTGAACGGAAAGTGACTGCCGAATGTTTAATATTTTAAAATATTCGAAATCTTGTCATAGGCTTCGACCATCACTACCCGGGAAACCTGATCAACTTTTTCAGTGTATTCATCTACAACATCACGCCACTGTTGTATCATTTCATAACTTTGAGCCAGATCCCTTGTGTATACAGTTATTGTTCGGGGATAGCCCTTACCATCCAATTCTCCGGTTAATGGCTCATCTAAAAATCTTTCATCTTCGAACAGAAATCGAGGAGCATCTATTCGGAAACCATCGACTCGTTTCCCCATCCAAAACCGTAAAACGTTCTTCATGTAACATAAATTAATAACATATACATGAAATATAACGATAATGCGACTCACCTCTCTATATATCCTATTGAATATTCTGACGTCGTAAAATACTTAGGAAACAAAGCCGGAAATTACGTGGGAAATCACCTCGGAAACGATAGGGGAAACGACGTAGGATCCGACGTCGTGACTAAGTAATACATTTGGTGCAAATAATTTGTTTATTATTGAAAAAGGGTCCAAAAATTTCACAAATAAAGTTATCAGGAACCTTTAAAGATAAAAATAAAGTTCATGCATATGTCTCTAATAACTCTATTGGTGAAGTTTGTGGACATTTTGCTAATAATAAGCAACATTCGCGACGTCGTTTTTGATGTAGTCTTCTACGTAGTTTACGTTGACAGAATTTTTAATACGGTACCACTCACATATTTGATTTATCTTATCAAACATTCGAATCAATAGCAATCTTGTTTTTTATTCTTATTTTTAATGTTAAATTTAAAATCATAAAATTGTCACTGATTAAACTATCTGAAATTAATACGTTACGTATTGTGAGTTTATAATAACCTTCATCTCTTCAACAAGGTCCTCGTTCCTGAAATTTAAATCAGGCTGTGCACTGGTGAACTGGTGTAAGTAGAAAGCTTGTCTTCTATCATTCCAAGTCCACGCCGAGCCATTAAATTCACTTCTCTAGAGAACAATAAAAAATAGAACTAGGCGGTCACCTGGGTTGAAACTGACTCCAAAGGATTAAAATAAATGGGAGAGGGTAACTAATTTACAAAAGGAAAAGCAAAGTAATTATAAAATTAAATTGAAAGGTTAACCGCTAATACTATTTACATTGAGAATTCGTGTCTTATGCTAGACAAGTGAGTATTGCAAGTTTAGAGATTGATTTATCTGAGTGGAGGAGGTATCGCTTACGTAGCAATTGAGCAAGCGCTACTGGGAGCAGCTAGTAGGATGAGTGTTCCAGAGTGTTCCAGTACTGGGAATGGTAATGGAGACATTCTGCCAGAGTCTCCAGAACGTGGTATTTTTCGGCCCCCCACCACTTTCCCATCTGGGAGCAATGCATGCAAACGCAACGTGTCGGTGAGACGGCTTTGTCACGCGTTGCTTCGGCCAGCCTCGTTTAAAGGTGTCCGCACAAGAAAATCAATTGTAGTGCGATGGAAAAGTCTCACGGACGTGCCGTCCGTGCCCGAACACGTAACGCCAACCAATCGCGTGCAACCTGCCTTGCTGCTACGGTCCGTGGCAGCAGTTACTCAACTGCCTTGCGAACTAGTGTAAGTAGCGAGATACTTGTGTGCATCACCGCTCGGACCGCAGCAGCTCGACAGGTTGCACCTGATTGGTTGGCGTTATGAATTCCTGCGCGGACGGCACGTCGGTGAGACGTCTCCAATGCACTGCAACGGATTTTCTTGTGCGAACACCTTATGGCCGAAAATGCACGAGCACGAAACCGAGGCTTGGGCCGAGCTTGCCCGACTTCACTATTCGATTTCGTAAGCTATTAGGAGGTTTGGGTTGATTTTTGTTTTCAAAAATTCACACCTAAAGGAAAGACTTCAAATACATGTAATGAAGTCTTGAAATATTTAATGATTATGTCTTTCCGGAATTCTTATGGAATGTGTTAGACGATCTGATTCTACAGGGAATACATTATAAGACACTGGAGGTTTATAAAGTTCAATATATTGAATATTGTATATGGGATTTTAAGATTAGGTTAATAATTTCTATCACTTTCAAGTGGTTTCATTTTTCATTATTTGTGTTTGATTTTTCAATCGATTTTAAATATTGTAAAGTTAAAATGAGAATAAATAATTATTATTTGTAATTTATTGAATTAATCAACATTTTTACTGTATACTTACCTCTGATAATTACCTTTCTTCCCATGCTATTTTAGATTATAATCACAATCTTGGGGATTTTAAGAGAAAAGCCGAAAAATTATTAGCTTGACCTCCTATGATTTCTTAATATATAAAAACTTAATAAAACCTTCAATGTCTTAAAATATGTACCCCAACATTACGAACTTTAGTTTTTATAATTTTATTTTAATTGTGAAATAATTGTAATTGGAAACTCATTGTTAATAATTGTAAAATACATTTAACAATATTCATTTTATAAAGAAATAGCTCATGATTTTTAAAGGACAAAACAATTTTAAATGTAAGTCTTTGTAGTATTTTAATAACTAATGAACATATTTTTAGAATATTTTTCATTGATTCTGTCCTGATAGGGCAAACAAAATTTTAAGAAATAGTTACTCGAATTTTTTATTTTTTATACAAAAATATTTCTGGCCTTAAATTATAATTTTGTTGGAATTTTTCTTTCTTCTTCATTAAAAATGTTTTGATTTGAAAAGTTATTTATTTGGTTGAAATGTCATTCATTGAAAGTTGATTTCAACTGTTTTTAGTAAAAAATTAAAATTTTTTCATTGAAATAGCAATTATTACATTTTTTGTTGAAAATTCAGCTTTTTTGGTTGGAAATTTATCTTTTTTGTTGGAAAATTCAACTGTTTAGTTAAAACTTATATTTTTTGTTGAAATTAATTGACACACAGAAATATTCAAAAATCTTTGCAAAATTTCTTAAGAATCTTAGGAAAATTAAATTTATACGTATAACCTCAAAAATAAATAACTTAAAGAATAAATAGTTATTCGAAATTTTATTTTGTATCAAAAATTATGTTTGCCTCTAATTATAATTTGGTTGTAATTTTCCTTTTTTCTTAACTAAAATCGTTTTCACCTGAACATTTATTTTGCTGAATTTCTGATCATTCTTAATTATATTTTTTGTGAGTACTTGAATCTGATTTATGTTTCGGGAAAATCATTTAAAGGGTTACAAAATTGTTTTGTCTTTTTAAAACCATGGGCTTTTTCTTTATTAAATACATATCGTTAAATTTATTTTACAATTATTTACAATTAATTTCCAATTGAAATTATTTTAAAATTAAAATGAAATTGTAAAAAGAAATAAAACTATACCTTTTTCAAAATTCTTGACAAAAATTTTGAAATATTTTCTAAGATTTCAGATATTTCAAATTAAAATTATAACAAAAAAAAACATTTTCATCCGAATAGTTTAATTTTCGGGGGAAAAAGGTTAATTCTCAACAAAGAATGTGATTATTGCTATTTCAATGAAAAAATTATTTTAAATCAAAAATGATTGAATTTAACTTTGACAAAATGAATTTTCAACTAAATAAATAAATTTTCAAGTAAAAACGATTTTTAGCCAAGAAAAAAGAAAAATTACAGCCAAATTATAATTTAAGGCGAAAAATAATTTTTAATACAAAATAAAAATGTCGAATAATTATTTATTCTCTAAAATATTTATTTTCAAGGTTATAGGTATAAACATAATTTTCCTAAGATTCTTAAGAAAATTTTCAAAGATTTTTTAATATTTCTGTATGTCAATCAAAATTTCAACAAAAAATGTAAGTTTTAACTTAACAGTTGAATTTTAAGCCGAAAAAGCTCAATTTCCAACAAAAAATGTAATAATTGCTATTTCAATGAAAAAATTCAAAATTTGTATTAAAAACAGTTGAAGTTAACTTTCAAAGAATGAAATTTCAACCAAATAAATAAATTTTCGAATCAAAAAAATGTTTGATGAAGAGAAAAGAAAAATTTGAACAAAATTATAATTTAAGGCGAAAAATATTTTTGTATACAAAATAAAAATTTCAAATAGCTATTTCTTAACTTATTTTTATATTGAAGAAAAAAATGTTTTCATAGACAATCAAATCAATATTAACCTATTTTGCACATAGTTTATATTTCAGTGTATTAGAATTGCACAATATTTTTCATGGCTGTAGCTAGCACACGTTGTGCAGCAGCTGCATTCGATACTGCTTCTCCTGTGTAAAATAGCAATCCCTGAGGGGCCCAAATAACATTGTTGTTATGATTTTCATAAGCTGAAGTAACCTCTTCTTCTTTTGGTAAAAAAAAACAAAGATCTTCTGTTTTGAAACGCGCACACAAGCATGTACATGCTTGCAAAGATCCCCCCTGACTTGCTTGTCTGTGCAGCTGCACCTGAAGTGGTGAACACAAACGCGACATGCAGGGCTAGTTAGAGGACATCCATTACAATTATATATTGACAGCACCTTGCACCACTTTATGCGGTGTTGCTCCTGGAATTGACGATTCTACAAGCCATTCGTTTTCGCCAGGCGACAGCCGCGCCACACCACGGCTTTTCCGTAACGACCAGCAAAAACTGCATGATGGTGGAGGATGGGAGTAAGGTACCGGGTCACTATGATCCAGTGGTGAAAAATCCCATGTACTGGAGACTCTGCATTATGCCACTCGCAAACTCAAAGAGATTCTTCTTCGCTCTGGCAAGTGTCAGATCGAAGAAGCTAGGGAGATGTGGCTTGGGTGGAAGCCCGGGAGGATCTGACTCACTTGGTCTCACGGACCGCACTTTTATGGACTTCGCTTCGGCGGTGGCGCACAACTCGCGTCGCAGGTGAGTGGGGGTTTACTAGTGAGAACCAGGCTCGGTCAACTCTGTACAGGGAAATGGCGAATTTTTAGGACTTGGGCGCGGGGACTGAGAGGCATTGAGGGGTGCCATATTAGTTCTTTGGCCCATCGCAGATGGCGCAGACTTTCAACACCAAGGGGTGGGGCGATGTAAAAAGCGCGTGCGCGGCAAATTGTTTGTTGTGGTTGTGGCTGTCAAAGTACACGTGAATCGAAAAATATACGCGGAATTGGTTAAATTTTTCTAATTTAACTCACTTTCTTCCAATCCATAAAATCAATATCTCGGGAGCAAGTTTTTATTTGTTGTTTGAACACAAAATTGCACTTTTTATTGTTATCCGTAACCGACCCTGTTTCAATTTCAGGTTCCTGTCACTTTGAAATTGTAAACTTCAACATTCTATTTCTCGGATAATTTGTAGATAATTTTTTTTTAATCATTCTTGTTTGGTCTCAATTGAGAAACACTCCAGCTTGGGTGTGAAGTATTGTTTTATCTCTAAATGGTGCTTTCGATTTTACAGAATATTATTTCAGTCTCCTAAAAAATCCGATTTTGTTGGTTGTGTTGTTCTGTACGGCAGTCCTTCAAATAAAGGCAAAATTAAGTGATTGAGAAACGTCAAATGGGAAATAAAATGATAATTATCTTTAATTTCCTATTTTTCGTTCCTTATTTGCTTCATTTTGTCTTTATAATTCATTTTTTGTTGAATTATTCTAGTATTCAACACATGTAAGGAAGGGGCATATACATATATAAAAACCAACACATGCACGCGTCTGTAGTTCTCTGGCTCATCACAGATGGCGCAGAATTTATTTCCCACAGAGTTGACCGAGCCTGGTGAGAACCGACTTGTCGATAATGCTGGGAGGGGGATTCACGTTGCAAGGAAGACTTTAACTTTTTTACGGGGAGCTCGACACGGAATTTTAGGTATTCTAACAGCTGAGATTAGTATTAAACAAAAGCTTATAGAAGTTAGATCATTGAACCTTTTAGCTTAAATTAAATTTTTATTATTAACCAGTAAAAGTACCAGCAGTTAAAAATCCTTACCCAATTGTTCGGTGGTTGCATAGTTCCGTTAACACTATGCCCCTCATGCCACACATAATAATCAGTGTAAGGTTCAATTCCAGCAACGCTTTTTTTAAACCATTCGTGTTGATCAGAGCTATGATTAGGTACAAAATCCATAATAATTTTCATTGATAAATCGTGGGCTCTCTCAACGAGGCTCTCAAAGTCTTGCATGGTTCCAAAAATAGGATCAATTCCAATGA
Organism: Andricus quercusramuli; assembly: GCA_932178445.1. Taxonomy (NCBI): domain Eukaryota; kingdom Metazoa; phylum Arthropoda; class Insecta; order Hymenoptera; family Cynipidae; genus Andricus; species Andricus quercusramuli. The sequence goes on from CAKNXH010061557.1 coordinate 36,232, forward strand.
AATCAGATGCATCGTACCCATAGTCTACCATCGGACTCGTATTTATAGGGGACAACCAAAAAGCATTGATTTTTGACTCAGCTAAATGATCCAATCTACTAATGATGCCTGAGAAGTTGAATAAACATTTCGTAATTTGACAAGTAAAATCAAAGTAGGTTATCACAGGGATCACTTCGTCTTTAAAATTAGGTTTACCTTTTAGGTCAACAATTCCATCGCCGTCACTATCCATGAAGCTTCTGGGGTAAATCTGATACAGTAACATTGATTCCCACCAACGCTGTTCGCTTTCGACGGTACACGAAAAAAGCATTGTAACGCATAGTGCAAGAAATATTTTCATGTCTCTAAATTATAAAAAGAAAATTGTAATCTTTTAATACAATACATCTCAACCATAATTTATTATTTTATTCATTCAGAATTAGTGTACGCGCTTCATCTTTCATTTAAAACAACATGGTTTTGTTGTTTCCTTTAACTTTAGTTTCTTATTGGATAAGTATAGATGATGAATTGCCTAACTTTTTTAGTTTCGAACGACTTTGTTTTCTATTTTCAATTTCATGCTGGGTATCTCCAGTTTCGCGTGGCATACGTGTGGACGGTCATTGCCTAGCTTTTGTAATTTAATGCGACTTTGTTTTCGATTTTTGATTTTGTGTTGGATACCCGTAGCCGGTTTATTGGATGGCATCTTTAATTTAAAACAACCATTTTCCCCCCGATTTCTCATTCACAAATGACGAGACTATACAAAATTTCAGAACCAACTAAATTTTTTTTCATTCATCAAAATAAAAAATAGAATAAGAGAGATTAGTAAATCTCTTTCGCGATCTATTTTATTGTGTATACAGATTTAGGATTTCATTTTATTACCGTTTTAAAAATTACGTTACTGACCAGCTTGTTTTACCAATCATTTGCCGTGCGCTAATTGCAACAAACTTCTCAAGTATTAAAAATCTATTAAATTTCTTGTGCTAAAAAATTAAGGAATAAAATTGCAATATCTATCGCTACTTACATTGATAATTTTTATTGGTGAACAATTAAAATTTTTACATGGTGTTTTTATTAATTTTGTTTTTACTTGCGTTGTTTTGGACGTTACGGCAGCAGACGAAGTAGACTTTTGTGATAACGATGTTCCCCATTTATTCAATGCCTGAACGTGACCGTCGTCAGAATTTTTCATGAGCAGGCAATAAAATAGCTCATTTAAAACAATTGTTCGTTAGATTAAGAAATACTTCTGACTTCGTATAGTTTTAGTGTGCACGGCATTTTACTGCAAAAAAAATGAATTTGACGAAATATCGATTTTACGAGTGCGGTAGAGATTGGCAATTCTTGGAGCATATTTTGTATTTTCGAAACCTCGTGTATATTCTGAATAACGCCGGAGTTACTAAAAATTTGAAAAATTATCAATCTCGCGACTACGGTAGAGATTGGGAATTTTTGAAACGTCTTAAATTTGAGGTTAGTTTCACGCGGTCATAATCGTACACGGTCGACTGCGAATGCGCATGCGCGCAGTACAATTATGAGCCCATAATACACCCAGGAGTATTTTGGACGCATTATTGTACTGCGCGCATGCGCACTCACTCCTGTTGTTTGAACGTGTAAATCATGCCTGCGTTACATGAAAATACTTTTTGTTTCGACTTATTTTTAAAAGTGTTATGTGTAGTTTTGTTGTGTTCTAAATTTTATAGAAAATCCCAGAGATTTCTAAAATTATAAATGTCAAGGATATAGCATAGAATGGGAATTTTTGCAAAACAAGTTCAGAAAATTTTGTTTTAAAACTTCATACATATTTGGAATAACAATGTAAGATTAGGAATTAAAATTGCAGAAATTAAATTCAGCATAAATAAAAATAAATATTCAGCTTTATCGTCCAAAATTCGAACTTTACTGCGCAATTCGTTTGTAGTTGTTAAAATTCCTTACATGTTCCTTGATTGTGTGTCAATAATAATAAAAAGGACGAGAGAGAAAAATAAAGGAACGTATGGAGAATGACTTCTTTTTCTTTCCTCTCCTTTAATTTTTAAATTTGAGTAGAGACGCTTCAAAGCACTTTTTGTTCAAATTTGATCTCGGATTCTTGGCTTTTTACAACAAAGGGAGTGTGAAGGGGGTCGAGGAACATAATTTAGGATGAGAGGACACAGGGGGGAGGAAGGTACAGATGAAGGAGAGGAGAGGATTATCAGTAACTTAACAGATGTGGTATGAAACAATGAAGGGGAGGATCTAATCGGATGGTTAGGAGAAATAAAACGGGATTTATTAAGTGAAAATACAACGGTAGATAAAATGGGAGAATATGCGTTTGTGAGAGAGAAAGCGTCTTCGGTAATAGATTATGTTATTACAAATAATGAAGTTGGGAAAAAGTGGAGAAGATGGAAGTAGGGGGTGGAATTAGACCACCAACCCATTGATGTTGACCTGGAAGGACATATAAGGAGATGCATGGTGGATATGAATGAAAGGAGATTCAAAAAGAGGATATGGACAGAAGAGGCAAATGAGGAATTAGGAGTAAATATAAAAGGAGTTGAATTTGATGAAAGATTGGATGGTATCATGGTAGGGATAGAGAATTTAAGAAAGGGAAGAGGAAGGTTTTAAGATTATGTAAGAGGAAAAGAAACAAAGAGAGTTTGAGAACGAAATAAGGGGCATACAATCAGAGGAAGATATATGGAAATTTATAAATAAGTTCAGGAAGAGCAGAGGAGGAATAAGCACTGAAATAGAGGAAGAAATTTGGAACAGCTATTTTAGAAAGGTAGACTAGGGGTCGGATGAGAGGAAGGTGTCAGGGTGGGTACGGAAGAAAGAGGAAACACGGAAGGGTTTTCCGGAAGAGTGGAAGAAAGGTTTGTTTGCGCCATTATACAACCAAGGATATAAGTATAAGTTAGAAAACTACAAGGGGATTACGCTCCTAAATACTGCATATAAGCTTCACGCGATGGTGTTGGCAGAGAGATTAAACAAAGATGAAAGGATTCTTCCAGACATGCTGGCATATTTTCGTGAATGTAGGAGCACAACAAATTAGATTTATGTATTGCAACATGTAGCAGATGAAGAGTTGAAAGTAGAGAATGGAAAAATATGCGCTTTTTTATAGATCTGAAGGAAACTATTCCGTTAGTAGACAGAGAAACGCTGTGGAATGTTTTAGAAAAAAAAGAGGGGTAGATAAAGGTCTGGTGGACAGGATAAGAGAGATTTATGCGGAAACGAAAGACAGAGTAAGAGTAGGTATGAAGGAGACGGAGGCATTCTGGACACACTAAGCCCGATACTATTCGCAGTCTTAATTTGAGATATAGAGGAGGAATTACAAAAGGGAATGGAAGAAGAAGCGTTAGTAGGAGAAAAAAGATTTAGAACGCTAGGATATGCTTACAATATTGTGCTATTAGCAAAAAAGGAAGAAGCGTTGAAGGGTTTGATGGGAAGCTAGAGAGGTACTTGACAGGCAAGAAACTTTATAAAGTTTGAAAATCTTCCTCATTTTCTACTCCATTATCCCATCTATAACGAATTCAGAGCGCATTATATTAAAAATACCCAAAAGTGTCCAGAACTGACTTAAAGTCTATCGAGCGCCTTTTAATTTTACGAAATATTGTCCAACGGAATCACATTTTCAACAACATTGTGCAAGCGCCGAGAGTTAGATCTTTCATTATTATTAATGAGTAAGAGTCTGATTTTCCCTCCCTAGGGATCGCGGGACCTAGTAGCGGGTAGGAGGGCTCATGGGGCTCATTGACCACAGATCTGGATTAGGTGAACCTGAAGGGCTGCTTCGCGAGGTGTGGTTACTCTGTGGAACTGACGGACTCTGGTCGGTGAGACTTACACTGAGGAGTGATCCTTCCAGGGGGTAATGGCAAAGCCCACTGGAATATCGAGAGCGCGAGTTCTCATGCTCCCAAGCTAAGATGTGATCGCCGTGTCGAGAGATGGATGGTACCAGGGTTAACAAATCCTTCCACATCCCGGCCTGCTCTCCTCAGCAGAGGCGGGCAGGTAGGGATCTCGAAGGAGGTGCCTTATAGGGGACTTTGAGACAAAAACCAAGGCTCCTCACAGGGAGCAGTGGCTGCGGAAACTTTACCCGGAGCAACGCCTCAGACTTATTCTATAGGCAAGAGGAAGAAGGGCTCCGGAGAAACTCTCCCAAACAGGGAATTGAAACAGCAGAAGGCTCTGATAACACAGGGTGTTACTTTCGCGCAGATGGCCAACAACCCCTGGTGAGAGTTGTCGTTGCGTCGAGTTATCCTGATAACTGTCTAATTCTCGAGGATTGAGACAGGTTGAGGGATGAAATCTCAAAAGGGATTGACGCGTTACCTCGAGAGGGACGCGCCCCCAGATTCAACGACATCTTCATTAGGTCGGGGCGGGGGCCATCGTTGTGGAGGCCGCGGACATCTGGTCGCGAGACTGAATTGTGGGGATAACACAGCTTCATTTGCACCACAGCGAAGGCGCCTCGGCGGTTCTAGCCAGACGCATGTCTCTGGTGTAGCCAGGGCTCGCCCTAATCCAAGAACTCTGGTTATACGGGGAAAGAATTTGTGGCTTGTCAGGATGTGGCTCCATATATAAGGGGCCACGCGAAAAAACGCCAAGGGCATGCATAGCCGTCAAGGGCATGGATGCGATTTCGGTGCCTGAATTCTGCTATAAGGATCTCATCGTTATTAAGGTGAGACTCAGGGGCAGTAGCGGAGAAAGGCTAGAGGTATTCATTGCCTCGGCTTACTCTTCTGGCGATTCCGGGGATTTAGTCGTCGCTCCTCTGACGGAATTATTTAGGGTAATTATAGTCCTTGAAAACGTGCCATCGGCATGGAAGGATGGCAGAGTGGCCTTCATACCTAAACCTGGTAAGGAGGGTTACACTGCTGCCAAATATTTCCGACCAATCAACCTAACGTCTTTTATCCTGAAGACGCTGAAGAATTTGGTCGAGAGATACATTAGGGGTAAGGTGCACTTGACCTCCCCGCTGCATAGAGGGCAGCATTCTTTTCAGGCAGGCTGCTCGGTAGAAACTGCGCTTCATGCTGTTGCGGTAAAATTGGAGCAGCAGTTGGAACAAAAGGGGTATGCTGTGGGCGCTTCCTTGGATATAGAGGGTTCTTTCAGCAATACTCCTCCAGAAGTCATCTGTCGAGATGCTTTGAGATGTGGCGTGTCGGACCAGCTAGTATGCTGGATAGGAACCAAGGAATCTTTTATATTCTTGCATTAACTTTGAATTATGCGAACAAAAAAAGTTTTACCATAAAAACCCGATTCTTAAAATATTATTGAGTGCTAAAAAAAATGCAATGAATATTTTTAGAAAGCCTTCTGTCAGTTTATAGATATTAGTGGTGAAAATAAGCCCTAAAAATTTCGTCAATTCATCTGCAATCGTTTTCAAGTTATTGTGTTTACAAGAAAGTACGAAATCCACACACAAACACATCCGGACAATTGCTTAGAACATTGTATTAGACATTTTTCAATTGAGGAAGGTTTAATTAAATCATTTTAAAAATTTTGGAAAAAGTCACCATGATTAAGCTTCCTCAATGAGCAAACAAAAATTGTGTTTTTTCTTAACTTTTAACAAACAATCAGAAGGCAGTATTTAAAAATGGAAACAGACTAGGTCACGATGACAATTTCTAATTATCGCCTTCTTATGCTTTTAATAGAGTTAAAATTGTCTATTTTTTACGCTTCCCATGTTTATGACTTTTTCAAATCATTAAATACAGTCTTGAATAAATTTATATATTTTTACTAAACAATTAGTTGTTTTTCACTATTGAATTAGGAAATATCTTGACTAATCGAATTATTAATTTTTTAATAATCTTCAGTGACCCACTTTCCGCTAATCAAATCAAAGCTTAAGTAATTGCTAAAGAATTTCCTAGCAATTAATTAAGTTTTAGCAAATTTCATTCTGGAAGGCAATAATTACAAAGTTTATTCTTTTTTTTTAACAATGCTGAAACATTCAGAAGGCGACGTTTCTAAATTGGGTCAGGCTACATGACGTTTATAATTTCACAGCGTGACCTTTTTATTATTGCAATAGAGTTGAGAATGTTGAACTAAAGCCTTATTATGTAAAACTTTTTTATTTTTCACGTTTTCCATTTCTATAAAAATTTTTCAAATTATTATATACAGTAAAAACAGAATAAACCCAAATTTTATAAAACTGACCAATTTTGTTCTGGAGAGACCTCAAAGTACCTGTTGCTAAATAATTGCAATTTTCTATCGAAAATTAGAAAAATGTAGCGCCCTGTCATTTCATTCTTGTAAACAAATCTAATTTTTCTTAACTTTGCTCAAACAATGAGAAGGCGATTTTCTTAAACTGGGACAGGCTACGTGACGTTTACAATTCCACAGTGTGACCTCCTTATTGTTCCAATAGAGTTGAGAATGCTACGCCATCACAATATTTTATTAATCTTTTCTATTTTTCACGTTTTCCATTTTATGAAAATTTTTTAATTATTATAAACAGTTCTAAGAAAATTTATTTATTTTTATCAAGCAATAAGATGCTTTCCACTATTGAATTAGAAAATATCTCGACTAATCGAATAATTAACTTTCTACTAATCTTTGGTGGCCAACTTTCCGCCAAATAATTGCAATTTTCCATGGAAAATAAGTCAGATACAAAATCAAAAAAATTGTTCAAATCGAAAAAAACTGTGGAAAAGTAGCTTGTGAAAATCCTGAATGTGCATAATAAGTTAATGCATTGATCCATATTGATCCCATATTTGATCTATGACATTTTCAAGAGTGTAAAAAATTCTTATTTATCTTAATTTTGTTTAAACAATTAGCAGGCACTTTTTGAAAATGGAAACAGACTGATTCACGTCAACAACTTCTCGATATGGCCTTATTATTGTTTAAATAGAGTTAAAAATATTTTACCACCTCGTCGTTTTATTAGGCTTTTCTATTTTTCATTTTTTTCATGTTTATAACTGTTTCGAAATTATGATATCAAGTTGTAATTAATTTTATTTTTCCCAAGGAAAATTCAATTTCTAACAAAATAGTTGAATTCTCAACTAAATAGATGAATTTTCAGTCAAGAAAGATGAATTTTAAAACAAATATTTAAATTCTAACTAAAGAGGATATTTTTTAACTAAAAATGGAATCTTCAAAAACAATTTTTAACAACAAAAAAAAACAAGTTATTAACAAAAAAGTCAAATTTTCAGCCAAAGAGGTGAATCTTAACGACAATGAGTTTTTAACAAATTAGTTCAACTTTCAAACCAGTAGTTGAATTCTCAACCAAAAAAGATAAGTTTTTAACGAAAAAGTTAAATTTTCAATCAAAACGATGAATTTTTTACCAAGAAGATTAAATTTGTAGTACTAAATCAATTTTTAAAAAAGTTGATTTTTTAAGCGAAAGAGATGACTTATCTACAAAATAATTGAATTTTTAACCCGAAAATATGATTTTTCAACAAAACAGATAATTTTCTACCAAATAGGTAAATTTTCATGAAAAGCTTAATTTTTAACCAAATAGTTTAATTTCCTACCAAATTTTTTAACTTTCGAGCTCAAAAAAATCATAAAAGCCACCACTTAGCTTTACTATCCCCTGTAGCTTGAGCAAACATGGATTCTCCGACTTCGTAGTTGCTTCTTTTTCTCCGAATTTTATTATATTATGGCTTAAGCATTGAGAGTTATTTTTTCACACTGTGCAGATTTTCCAGACATTCCGCTGCTTTTCGCATGGTCAATTTGATACCATATTTAAAACAAACTGCTAAAAATACCCCACATTGAAAAGAGGACCATTCTCCACACAAAGTACTTTAGGGAACCCTAATAAGCTGAAGGTAATGAGCCTTTTTTCGACTCAGAATCTAAATCAATGTGCACACGTTCCCAGATCCAATTTTCCGAATTCCAATTAAAAAGGTAGTAGTAGTATAGCAAAGCGGCTACGGGAACACTTAGCAAACGAGTATGGTTCTGTTACATGCTAAGTTACCGACAGTCGGTATTACCGATAGAGGGCTGGGCCACGTAGCCTATATCCTTACACCACGCCCACAGTCTACGCCCCGCCTACTATTGCGCTTAAACTGCAAAACCCAACTACTAGTACGTCCACCGAAGGGGGCAGAGTTCTCTTCCGAGATGAACGACGGTAAAACAGCGACCGGTAATTTACTGAAAGGAGATAACGGTTCTTGATCGTGCTAAGATATCACCAGTGATATTTTGATATTCTAGAACATACACGCCCATCTAGGGGAAATTCCCGCCGTGAACACATGTTCCGCGTCCACCACTATCTCTTCTGAAGAGCGGGAGTGGTGGTAGATGCGTGCAAGAATTTCTCCTCTGTGACGTCACGTTTCCTATCTACGGTACAACGTGACGTCACAGAGGAGAGATTCTCGCACGCCTCTACCACCATTCCCGCTTTTCAGAAGAGATAGTGGTGGACGCGGAACATGTGTTCCGGGCGGAAATTTAGTCTAGCTGGGCATGTCTGGCTTAGAGTAACTGTGTAAATGAGAGTACCTGACATGATATTATAAGTTTTGAGTCCGTAAGTAGGTAGTGGAAGGGATTTCCTGATCAAAAAGTCATGAAAATGTGTTTTATAGCACATGTAATCCATAACGAGATACATTGAGAGTTTGAAGAAAAAAGGCGCAAGCCACTACCAAGAGGTAAAGACAGGCGGAGAGAGGTGGAAGATAGTAGGGGTATATGTAAAAGGAGATATGCAGGGTATATCAGAGGAGATAAGAGAACTGATGGAAGCCAATATAGAAAGAAATAAGCTCATAATCAGGAAGATTGTATTGTCAGAACAGGAGACAGAGAAGAAAGGAAATGGATAGGAAAGCGAGAAAGAAAATCCCAAGACAAGATACTGTAGCAGGAGGAAAGGGAACGGTAATTGATTATGTGAAAGTGGATGATGAGTAAGAGAGAAGGTCAAGAAACTATAGGCTAGGGGTTCTGATGACTTACCCATAGTAGTAAAATTGGAGGGAGAGAACAGTGACAAAAATAAGATTGAAAAGAAATTGAAGAAAAAAGAACAGGAAGAGAACATTGATCAATAGAAGGAAACAAAACAATTTAAGGAAAAGATCAAGAGTGTCAAAATGGGAAAGGGAAATGTAAACGAAGGGATGAAATAATAATAAGATAAATAAAAAGAGTCTTAGAGGGCACATGAGAAAAATAAAAGGGTTAGAGAAGGAAATGAAATTAGAAATTTGCGAGGAGGAGTGAATAAGTAATTGATGACAGGAAGAAAAGATGGAAGGGAACGAGAGGAGGAAGCGAACATTTTCATCGTATTAGTACGCAAACATTGCGTAATTTTTCTCTACAGTGTAGAAATCTGGCTTGGCAACAAAAACGCGTTTATTCCAAATTTATAAAATTAGCTACAATTTCAATTTTTTTAACTGAATATAGAATAATTATTTTAAAAATCCATTCTTATCTGATGAAATCTTCTCAAATCCGTTTAAATAATCAGTGGGCGTAGCATGAAATGTATAAACACACGCACGCACATACTGATTTATCAAATATAAATATCTCCCGAGGGCTCACCCGGGGCATGTATAATCTGTGAGATAACGAGTGAAGTATATATTACATACTTTGATGAAGGAGCAGAATAACCATTAAGTTACACAATTAGCCAAATTCTTCAACAATTTATTATAAAGTTCTTCCTTCACTTAGAAAAAAATGAGGATCCTTCCTACCCTGATTCTATCATTGGGGGTCACCCTTAATTCTATTGGTGAATATAATGATATTATAATATAATAATTGACTAATATAATAATATGAAACCTTCCACAAGAAAAGGGCCCACTTTGTTGATCATAGTTTAGAAGATTATTATTGTACAGTACGGCAGGTCAATAACTGCCCATAGTACTGCGGTGGATCCCATTGTACTATACCCTGGAATTTAACCATCTCCCATAAGGTCAGTCTTTATCAGAAAGTTTTGGCGAAATCACTTAGTCTTGTCTGAGGAATTATGTTTAGAAATTTTAGAATTTTAAGAAGCCTTCGAAGCAATAGTGAAAATCTAATTTGCCTCTCCTTGATAAAATCTTTATGAGAATAGCTCCTTTATAGTGCTGTTCGTTATTCGTATAGTACAATGAATTACTTCACATAAAATGCACACTTTTGTCACTGATTGTACCTGTTCACTGCCACATTCGTTTATATACGCTTCAGTTGCCTGGTATACCAAGGACTATGTTTTCGTATAAATTATTTATCTGGAATAATGCTGTGTTTCTTCTTACAGAATTAGGTTTGCAGTTCGATTGTTTACCTAATGGCGAGCCTATTCCTGATGTTCCTCGTGGCCGACCTTCTTCTTCGAACAGACAAAATTCTCCTGACAGATCTCTTCCGGCTGCCGAGCCTCCAATTCGAATCAGGTCCAAATCTCCTGATGCAAGGTATCCTCCTCCTGCCAGATTCATGACTACTCCTACCAGGCTTCCGTCTCCTGACGGATATGGCTGTGGACTTGACCAACTTAGTATTATTCGGCTTATTTCCAAAAAGAATCCCCATCCGACATTCGAACTTCGAAGATACACATTTCCTGACGATAGTCAACTTCAAATAAAAACAGGAGCTAAAGCCTTTGGGCCTATGCCAACCCAAGAACAAATTGTATTATCAACAGCCGATGGTGACGTTTTTGCAATATTGGAGACTCACAATGTTCTTGCTGGAATATATTTATATTCATATTCTGATCGCTTTTTTAAACGGTCGAAAATAAACATGAAAAGCGGCAATGTTACCCAACTAACCCCAGAAGAAATCGATGAAACTCCAGTAGGTCCACGCCGAACAATCATGTGGAATTTTAGCGTACATTACCTAAACCGTCGTGTGAAGGACGTTTCTCCACACAATTAATAAATGCAACACAAAAATATATCATTGTTTGCGATCAAAATGCGGATCAAGATGTTACTAGTAACTTCCAGTCGGTGCTTCCAACAATGGCCTGAAACACTACTGATAAGGCTGCTACAGGAACATGTGCAGTAGTTATCCGGATCTTTCTTTGGAGCACTGCTTCCAGCAAGAAATAATAATAAAATATTAATCTGTTATAGTTCTCAAGGTATTTATTTCTCGTCAGTACCCTAGCCAGTCTTTTTCAGGAGTAAATGAAAAAGTTTCTTCTTATTCCCCTAGGGGAGAAACACATGTCTCGTGAAACGATTTCGCAGAGGAGGGGGGCGATGATAAAATCTCACTGTTCCTTATGTGAGTTGGGGAGAAGGGAGATTAGAAGGCATTAGGTAAGAAAAAGGTTCACTCAGTAAAATAGTAAATCAAAATGTATTACAACTCAAAGGATATCCCAGCAGAAATTGAATCCCTCAAGGTAAAAGTACTACATGATCACAAGCCTAATCGCAGCTCTCAAACAACAGCCAAGGATCCACAAAAGAGGCCCTTGTCTCTCGCAACATCAGCTGGAGCAACTCCTCCTGCTCGGCCTACGGGCATTGCCCTAATCGAAGAACCTTGGTTACACAGGGAAAGGATTAGTTGCTTAGGATGATGTGGTTCCATATATAAGTGGCTAAGCAAAAAGAAGGACCAAGGGCATGCATAGGTGTCAAGGGTATGAATGCATTTTTGGTTCCAAAACTCTGCTTCAGGGACCTCACCGTTATTAAGGTGAGATTCAGGGGCAGAAACGCAGGAAGACTATAGGTGTATAAAATCTCGGCTTATTTCCTTGACGAAGCTGAGGTTTCAAAGATGAGAAAACCCAGGAACACATTTTAGGACTCATACAAACAGGGACTGAAAGGTAGGTTCGTAGAATACCCATTAGCTACGGTACCATGGATGAGTTAGATCATGCCGCTGATTTTCTTCGAAGGGCTCTGATTACATCATATGACAACAGTTGCTCTACCAGTATAATTAGATCTAGGAAAGGGGCGGTGTGGTGGAGCACCAACCTAGAGAAACTCCGTAGAAAGACTAGAGCGAGGTACAACAGGGCAAACAGAACTAAACTGCCTTCAAACTCAGACATCTACATGATGAGTCAGAACGAATACAAGAAAAGATAAGAACCTACAAACATGATGATTGGAGGCACTTCTGTGGGGAATCTAAACATATTCCGGAGACAGACTCTGCAAGATGCTGGCATAAAATGATGGCGAGTTCGCCTGAGTTCGCCGAAGACGAAGAAGAAAAACTGCATCACCTAATGGAAATCCACTTCTTAGGTTTTCAGCGAACTCGATCCGACCGAGAGGAGGAATGCTGGGGCCAGGCGAGGGAGAAAGCTGACTGAAATTTCGCCGCAAATGTCACAAATATCAAGCAGATGGAATGGTCCATCGGGTCCTTTTTCCCCTTTCAATCACTGGAGGGGTAGGTGTCTAACCTCTCACAAAAAGGAATGGACCTCATCGCCCCTTACTGATGAACCTATTCAGGGCAAGCACTGCCCTTAAATACGTGCCATCGGCATTGGAGGTTGGCAGAGTGACCTTCATTCCCAAACCTGGAAGAGAGCTGCTAAAGGTTTTCGGCCGTTTAGTTTAACGTCTTTCTTTCTGAAGACGCTAGAGAAACTCGTCGAGATCAGGCATGAGGTCCTCTGTAGAAACTGTGCTTCATGCTGCCGTGGCAAAATTGGAGCAGCAGCTTGAGCAAGGTGCGTATGCTGTGAGCATCTTCTTATACATGGTGCCTTCAGCAATACACCTCCAGAAGTAATTTGTCGGGTGGCTGCAACGTGTGACGTGCCAGAACATCTAGTGAGCTGGATAGAAAGCATGCCACGAGGGAAGCGCCTCGAAACTAGATGGGGCAAATGTCTCGTCAGGCTAAATGATGAAGGGTATTTTACCCAGAGCTACGTGGATGATTTTGTAATTCTAGTCAGGGGGGCTCATCTGGAAACGTTAATGGGTATTACAATATCAGCACTGCGCATCTTTGAGCGACAGTTAAGGGTTTTCGGGTAATCCGGGAATAACCAGCCTAGTCATTTTTACGAGAAAGTTCAAAGTGTTAACAGTTGACGCCCCTGCATTCCGTGGTAAGAGGCTGTTGATCTGAGACTCAGTTAAATACGTAGGAGTCATCCTAGATAGCAAACCGAAATGACAGAAAAACTTTTTGGTAGACAAACACTTGTCATGGCAGTCAACACCTGCTGAAAGTGGTGAGCCCTACTCTAGGGAATCCACCATGATTGCTTATAATTTTACGCAAAAAATAATGCTTAATCAGCAGACGAAATTCACTTTTTTCCATTCTCGTTAGAATTCACTAGGTTCTCTGCTTTCAATGGCTGGCAAACACAAACTAAATAACCCAGCTTAAAATTTGACAGAAGTCTATTCATAGATGGCGCTGTCGGAAGCAGTGTTGCATTTAAAGTTACTGCGCGGGAAATTCAAAAAGTCACTGACTTATCGAACAGCCCTCGTAATTATAGACAGTAGTACTACTGTCTATAATTGATAATACTGTCCTGTACAATACTGTCCAGTAGTATGAGGTCGGCTGTTTTATGACATTCGCTAAAATGCTAATAACCTAAAAAGAAAAAATTTTAATTTCTAATCAAAAATACCAGAAAATATCCAAATTTTTCAAAAAATCTGCCTCAAGCGAAGTCATCAAGAGGCCGTTCAAAAACTATAAATACGAACATCTCCCCACCCTTTTTAAGACAAAAAATTGTCTTCGATTTTATTCGATAAACGCCTAAAATAAAAGACGAAACATAAAAACATAATATTATTGACATTCTTGATATTCTTGTAAATAAAATTTATGTTAAGGCAGCATATTGAATTCAGCATGGAATAATTTTCTTTCAAAAGAGATGAATTTTAAACGGAAATAGATGGATCCTCAGTTAATAATGTGAATTTTCAACAAAGAACTTGAACTTTCTACCAAGTAATTGAGTTTTCAATTAAGAAAATTAATTTTCGACCAAAAAAGATTTTTCAACACAATACACGAATTTTAAATAAAAAAAATGTAATTCTTAATAAGAATTCAAAAGGTGAATTTTCAATGGTCTAATAGTGGATTCTTCAATCCAAAAGGTAAATTTTCTATCCACAAAAAAAAACTAATTTTCAAATGAATAGTTTGTTTTCTTTTTCGATGACAGAAATGAATTTTAACAAAAAATAGAATAGTTACATTTTTTACTAAAAAGATCATTTCTAATTGAAAAAGATTACATTTCTATTGAAAAAGGTAAATTTTTCACAAATAATTTAATAGTTAAAGTGAATTTTCAACTAAAAAAAAATTAATTTTTAACTGACTACATAAATTTCAAACTGAAAAGATCAATTTTTCACAAAACATAAAGCAGGATAATTTTCAGTTAGTAAAATAAATTTTCAACCAAAAAAATAACGAATTTTCAATAAAAAAGTTAAATTTTCAACGAAAGAAATTAATTTTTAACCAAAAAAAATGAAATATAAACTAATGAGAGTACTCTTTCACCAAGAAAAGACGAATTTTCAACAAATAGTTAAATGTTTACAGAAAGCAGATACATTTTCAACTAAAAATAAAGAAGTTAAATTTTCAGTAAAAAAATTAATTTTCAATTAAATTAAAGTAAATTCTTAACGAAATAGTAGAATTTTCAACCAAGAAGATTTCTATCAAAAGATTTCTATCAAAAAAGACAAATTTTCGAAAAAAATAGAACAGTTACATTTCCAGATTAAAAAATTAATTCTAAATAAGGATTGAAACTATTTTGTTGAAAATTTATCTTTTTTTCTTGAATCCAACTATTTTTTATATAAAATTAAAATTCTTTTTAGTTTAAATATATCACATTTTTCGTTGATGATTCATCATTTTTGGTAGAAAATTCAACTACTTAGATGGAAGTGAAAGTACTTAGTTAAAAATGTACTTATTTGGTTGATGGTTCATCATTTTAGTTGAAAATTCCTCTTTTTCGATAGAAAATGATTCTTCTTGGTTCAAATAAATTGTGAATAAAAATTTTTTTATTCCATTGTATTTTATTGAAAATTTAAATTTTGTTAGAATCTTCTGAATAATTCATCTTTTTGGTTGAAAATTCCTTCAAAAATTCAAATATTCGGTCGAAAATTCCTGTACTTTGTTATCGATTCATCTATCTGGATAGAAAATTAATTTTTTTAACTAAAAATGTAACTGTTTCACTCTTTGTCGAAAATTGATATTTTTGATAGAAATTTATCGTTCTTAGTTGAAAATTATACTATTTCGTTCAAAATTTATTTTAATTTGATTGAAAATTAATTTTTGTACTGAAAATTTAACTATTCTATTTGTATTTGAAAATTTATCTGTTTTAGGTGAAAATTCAACTCTTTGTTCTCTCTCATTAGTTGAAACATCATCTTTTTCGTTGGAAATTTATTTTACTTACTGAAATTTATTTTACTTACTATTTTATTGTTGGTAGAAAATTTATCTTTTCAGTTGAAAATTCATGGATTTAGTTGAAAATTAAATTTTTTGTTAGTTAAAGATTCATCATTTTAGTTAAAAATTCACTTTAACTATTCAATTTTTTATCGAAAATTTACCTTTTTTGACAGAAATATAATTTTTTTGTTAAAAAATGATCTGCTTTGTAAAAATGTAACTATTCTATTTTTTTGGTAGATATTCATTTCTTTGGTGGAAAAAAAAACTATTTAGTTGAAAATTCATTTTTGTTGTTGATAGAAAATTTACGTTTTGAGTTTAAAATTCCACTATTTTGTAAAAAATTCATATTTTTGGTATCAAAATTTATCATTCCGATTGAAAATCAATTTCTTTGGAAACTGTATCTTTTTTGGTAGCAAATTCATCTTCTGGGTGTAACATTAAATTATTTTGTGAAGAATTCATTTTTCTGCTTCAAAATTGGTTGTTTGAAAATTAATCTTGTTCACTTGAGGATTCAACTATTTTATTTTAAAATGTTGGTCACACGACTTTTTTGAGAAATCACTTTTTCGTTAAAGATTCATTATTTTTATTTGACAATTCATCTCTTTAGTTGAAAGTATAACTATTTTGTTGAAAATTTATCTTTTTAAAATTTTATTCCTTTTTTGTCAAATATCCACGTTTTGAGATTCCCTGTACCCAAAAAACAGACTTTCACAAAATGTCTGCCTGTTAGTCTGTCTGTTTGTCTGTCTGTCTGTCTGTTTATCTGTCTCTTTGTATGTCTGTTTATATGTCTGTCCGTATGTCTGTATGTTTGTATGTATGTTTGTATGTCTGTTTGTATGTTTGTCTGTATGTATGTTTGTCTGTCTGTCTATCTGTCTGTTTGTCTGTCTGTTTGTCTGTCTGTTTGTATGTATGTTTGTCTGTCTGTTT
>CAKNXH010061557.1:65349-83723 GCA_932178445.1 Andricus quercusramuli
CAGGTGCGGAGTGATTTTGGTTCCCATTTCTTGTCGGATACAATCCGAACGAAAGCGGACGAATTTTGGATCCCGCTTTACAACAAAAAATTGTGTTTCTACAATTCGAACATTTATATTGCTTCTGCAGTTTCTAATAGGAATGAGTACCATCACAATTATTTGCTAATGTGCTATTTAACTTTCCTTTCAAGAAAAAGAACATTTAACTGGTTTCTTGTTGATTGGAAAACTTTTTTAAATTCAAGACTTTAAAACAGAATTATATTTTAAATATACTATTTCTCCGTAATTTCATTACATTTGTTTTTTGGTCGTTGTTTGTTTTATCACGGTGTAAAATCACAAATATTTGGAAGTTTCTTATTTTTTCTGCTTTGCATTAATTCAACAATTTTTTAAAAAAATAATACAATTTTCAACAAAATAGTTGAATTTTTAATCAAACTGTTGAATTGTCAACCTACAAAGATGCATTTTAAACCAAATTATCGAATTTTTAAGAAAAAATAATAAACTTCGACCAAAAGCAGTTGCAACTTCAACGAAATAATTGAATTTTTTAGAAGACAATTTGATTCTTAACAAAAGGGAAATTTTAAATCGAATAGGACGAATTTTGTATCTAAATAGACAAATGTTCTACAAGTTAGTTGAATTTTCAAGGAAAATGATAAGTTTTTAACAAAATACTCAAATTTTAAACCAAATATTATTTTCAACCTACAAAGACAAATTCTCAACCAAAACGGCGAATTTTTTACCAAAAAGATTAATTTTTTACCAAAAAGACAAATTTTCAAAAAAAAAAATTCAATTTTGAACCGAAGTGTACATTAAATTAAAGTAATGAATCTTCAATTTAAAAAATTCAACAAAGTAGTTCTACTTTTAATCCAGAAGTTAAATTTTCTAATCAAAAAGACGAATTTTTAACAAATAAAGATTTTTCGGTTAAGAAAAGAAAAAAATTTCATTCAAATTGTTGAACTTTTAAGCCAAATACGAGTTTTTTGGTGGAAAAGTGGCATTCTTGACCCGAAAATATGAATTTGCGATAAAAAACTTTATTTTCGACCAAAAAGTCGCAGTTTTAACAAAAAAAAAGGTGAAATTTCAAGCAAAATCATTAGTTTTATACCAATAAAGAAGAACTTTTAACTAAAAAACATCAATTTTCAACAACAAAAGTTACATTTTTAGGTAAAAAATTAATTTTAAATGAAGGAAAATTAATTTTCGACAAAATATTACATTTTTAACATGTAATCAAAGGAACTGATTTCTAACAAAGTGTTTCAACATTAACCTAAGTATTTGAATTGCTAATTAAAAAAAAAACAATTTTCAGCAACGAATGGAAACGTTCCATTTTACGTCTAAAAATTAGTTTTTTAGCAAAAAAAAATGAGTTTTCAACAAAGTAGTTAAACTTTCAACCCACGAGATTTATTTTCAATAAAAATGATGAATTTTGAATTGGAATAGTCAAATTTTTAATTGAAAAAATTAATTTCCAACATAGAAAACGAATTTTCAAGCAGAAAGTTGAATTTTCAACTGAAATGATGAATTTTCAACTAAAATGATGAATTTTTAACCAAATAATAAAATTCTCAACTAAAAGTATAATTTACAGGAAGATGCAACTGAAAAAAGTAGAAATACCAAACTTCATTTTCAAAATTCCCTAACTTTACTCTGACCAATTTGTCATTTCCCCTGACCACTGATATCCAAATTCCAGAATCTTCATTTTGTAGCATTTTTAACATAGAATTTTTTATAAACGGAATAAAATAATTTCAAATTAAAATTTGAGAAGATCAATTTGATTATACTTGACAGTTATTTAAAGATTTTTTCAAAGTCCCTGACTTTCTTTGACCAATAAAATTACCCGCCTTTTCCCTAATTTGGAAAATTTTGATTAAATTAATAATAGATTCAATGCTTTCACGAGGATTCATTATAATAAATTTAAAGGAGGTTTTTCAGGATTGGCCAGAGCGCCCCATGGTGGTGACTGGTCGAACTTGATTGGCCAATCAAGTCTTTTTTCAAAAATCCGGGATGACGGAAAGTCAAATTGGATTAGTATTATATCCATTGTCCCTATTAATGTTATCAGGGAATTTTAAGATTTCGATTGCTTCCCTACGCATAAGAGCTGACTCGTAAGACGGAAATCAGGAGATCGACATTTTCAGTCGTAGCTCTCCGATTTGCCTCATTGATTTTTTAGTTAGCCAATAAATTTGAATTGGTAAAGGCAAATTTCAAATTTCAAGCACTCAAATTGCAAACGGACTATTCAAAAGTGTTCGCCTCTGCACAGCTCCTTGAAGCTATTTATGTTCTTTGTGTCTCAATTTCATGGATGCTGAGCTTTGTAAACTTTTTCCCAAAATGCCTCGACCTCCTCTCATTCGGGCGGGTGGTCGACAGTAAGCAGAGGATCTTGAAAGAGTCGGGATGGGTCAGAGAAAAACTGTTCATTTTCTGGCACACCTCTCTCTCCGTTCTAGACTTCTCCTAGTGTCGGATAGTACCCGAATTCTGTCAACAATATGCTGCCTGATGTTCAAGAAGACTTGTTCAGTGTGTGTCGATGGATCCGCAGTTCGCGCGCGAACTGTCGGATCCTATCAGTGAAATTACCGTCAGATGTTTAGTCAATCACACACTGAATGCTGGACGCATACTGTCTTGCCCAGTCTGTCTTCGTACTATATTGATGCATTCGTCTTTTGTTCTTATATTCAGCCGTTGGTTTTGTTTTACAGTTTGCCTCCACCAAAGTTCTCGCTGCATCACACTATAGTTGATAGTCCAGATGTTGGACTATTCGGAAAAATCTCCACGAAACGCGTCATCTAGTTCAGCCAAATAATTGGGCTTGAGAGATACCTGGATGTTGTTGTTTCTCCTGGTCATGAAGCATATGGCTCTTCCTCTATTGGATATCTGCCTGTGGTTGGTCTTAGTGGGGTTTCTCTTTCTCTGTTGCCGGTTTGTCCTGGCTACGATAGAGTAGGTGCTTCGCTTATATAACCCCTTTTCCGGAGGTTTTCGACACGGTTTCGCAGAAGTTGATGTGAAAAGTGCGAGAGCTCTGGGTGTTGCTCACACCACAGAGCATTAAGTCGCGCCATATATCCTTCTCGTTTAGGAACCATCTTGGTCTTGTAGCATCCATGAGCAGATCATCCCTCAATCGATTGGTTCGCTCAAAAGTATTGAAATTTTGCTGGGCCATCGCATTGACTCTGTCTTGATTGGCTCCCCCAACTCTAGGGTAGTCAACAATGTTGTCCGACCAATCATTGTTTTCGGGTTCAGTAGAAACTCTTGGAAAAGTATATCAAAACTTTCGCACGAAACCTCGAGTTCAGTTTCCTGAATTAATGAACTCATATTCCCAAGTTCAGAAATATTTCTTTTTATCAAAAAAAAAAAAAACAGAGCCGAAAGAAATGATTTCATCCATCAAATGTACGGGTTTGTTGCCTTCTAACAATATTTAATAAAATAAGATGAATCATTTCTTAGCTCAAAGAAATACAGTCAAAGAAATGCATACCTTTGGATTGAAGAATTTTTTTCAGTGTAGAATTTGAAGAATGAAAAACAATAATAAATTATGGTTCAGATATCTTGTCCTTAAATTTCACAATCTTATTATTTTTCATTTAGAAACATGAAAATATTTCTTGCACTATGCGTTACAACGCTTTTTTCGTGCACCGTCAAGAGCGAGCAGCGTTGGTGGCAATCTATGTCACTGTATCAGATTTACCCCAGAAGCTTCATGGATAGTGACGGCGATGGAATAGGTGACCTAAGAGGTAAGCCAAATGTTAAAGACAAAGTGGCCCCTGTAAATTCTTGATCTAATTTGAATTGTTGAACAACTTAATTTTTATTCAACTTCTTAGGCATCATTAGTAGATTGGATCATTTAGCAGAGTTAAAAATCGATGCGTTTTGGTTGTCCCCTGTATACAAGAGTCCGATGGCAAATTATGGATACGATGCATCTAATTTCACTGGAGTTGATCGCATCTTTGGAACCATGCAAGACTTTGAGCGCCTCATTAAGAGAGCCCATGATTATTCAATGAAAGTTATTATGGATTTTGTACCTAACCACAGCTCTGATAAACACGAATGGTTTAAAAAAAGTGTTGCCGGAATTGAACCTTACACTGATTATTATGTGTGGCATGAGGGGCAGAATGTTGACGGAACTGTTCAACCACCTAATAACTGGGTAAGGATTTTCAGCTGCTTTTAATTTTACTGGTTGATATTTAAACTTTACTTTAAGAGAGAAGATTAGAACAAAGCTAATAAGCTATTAGACACAAAGCAACTACTAGTCAGTATTCATTCTAAAAAAGAGAATGATGCAAGTAGTATTAGCTGTATACCTTTTACTTCAATTTGACAATCAATTTGCTTTTCCTTTGTAAATTCGTTATCCTCTCGGATTTATTTTAATACTTTTGAGTCAGTTTCAACCAGCAAGCTAACCTCATGATTCCATTTTTTTTACTCCAGAAAAGTGTAGTTAATGGCTCAGCATGGACTTGGAATGATGATAGACAAGCTTTCTACTTACACCAGTTTTCCAGTGCACAGCCTGATTTGAATTACAGGAATAAGTACCTTAATGAAGAGATGAAGGTTATTATAAACTCAAAATTCATAATGTATTAATTGCAGATAGTGAAATTTATTTCTAGTTTCGAAACAAATATTCTTAATTTTTGAATTACCTAGATGAATGAAATAGATAGAGAAACACGTAAATCATTTCGATTTCATGTTAATAATTTCTGTTATATCAAGGACGTTTTACGGTTTTGGATGAAGAAAGGAGTCGATGGTTTCCGAATAGACGCTTATCCATATCAGTTTGAAGATCAGGATCAGAATCGAAATTACGAAATGATGCAGCAGTGGCGTGATGTTGTAGATGAATACTCTGAAAAAGTTGATCACGTTTCCCGGGTACTGATGGTCGAAGCCTACGCTAATACTTCGATGACTTTGAAATACTACACATCCGGCGTTGACTTTCCCTTTAATTTCGGCCTTCTGGACATCAAAAATTCATCCACCGCTACCGACGTGAAGAAAATTCTGGAAGAATGGCTATTGAATATGCCCGATGGCGCAACTCCTAATTGGGTAGTAAGTATGACTGCTTCCCCTCACAAATAATTCTGTTCTCACTTTTGGAGAAGTGGCCAAGAAACCCACCAGTTTCTTATGAAGCAACTTTCAGTAGATTAAGTATACACTTTCATAAGGTTGGTTCATAGACTCTTTTTCATACAGTAGATTCTCTTTTAACCATGATTTTCTAGGTCGGCAATCATGACAATCCAAGAGTGGTTTCTCGACTTGGCGTTCAGCGAGCGACGGCACTCACAGCAATGGCACTTCTTCTTCCTGGAATTGCTGTGACTTATTACGGTGAAGAAATCGGAATGCCCGATGCTCCTAATGTCTCCAAAAATTCATCGAGATATAGAGATCCAGAAAGGTCTCCAATGCAATGGGATATCACCACTTCAGCTGGTGAGGAAGCTTTATTAACTTTTTAATTTTAAGCAAACGTCATTAAGGAAAAATGTGACTTTACTGAATCAAGAGTCTTGAAAACTAAAATTCAGAGAAGAGGAAAAACGAGATTCAAGCATGTAGTTGTTAAATTAATAGGTGTTTCGGTGAATAATGTCGATTTTTTCGCCTTTGAGCGTTTATTTTCGTAGCATGCCTTAATAATAATCAAAGTATTGGTCACCGTTAGCTGTGACTTTTTCCCATCTTTCTGTGAAAGAATAGATTTCGTGCCAAAAGAGCTGTTCGTTTTTCAAGGTCAACCATTCATCTAGCCAAATTTTCACTTCTTCGTAAGAATGGAAGAGTTGTTATGAAAGTCCGTGCTGCATCGATCGAAATAAGTGGTAGTCCGAAGAGCTCAAGTTCGGGGAATACGGCGAGTAAGATGGACTTCCCATTTAACGTTTTCTATATAGTTTTTTACATATTTTGCACATTTTTGAAAGCAAAATTTCACAAGTGGTTTTTCGCCTTTCAATGTCTCTTTCCTTCAATTCAGATGGAACCCTTTCTTTCTTCTGGATCTTTCCCAATGCGTGTAGACGTTCCAAAATGGAAGATTAAGCAACATTCAATGCTGATCTTGCATTTGTTTCAACGTGTGAGATAAGTCTTCATCCAATAATGCTTCCAATTTTGCATCTTCAAACTTTTTCAGCTGACCTGGACGCTCCTTGTATTTCACATCAAAATCACCGCTTTTGAAGCATTTAAACCATCGTTTACAAGTTTTTTCGGGTAAGATCATGTTCACCAGAAGCTTCGAACGACAACCGATAACTTTCAGCAGCCGTTTTCTTCAAACAAAAGAAGATTATTAACTTCCCCGCAAAACGTATTTTTCTGGTACGAAATTCGACAATTCAAAGCTATAAAAAACAATGTTTTTTGCATATTGACAGTTAATACCAAACTGATTGTTGATCACGTATGTTTACCTTCTAAAACGTTATCGACGTGATTAGTCTATACCAACAAATTTGTTAGAAACGCTATCTCTTAGCAAAATCGACATTATTAACCGAAACACCTATTACTTTGAAATGTTTATCAGATTTTATTTGATGCCAAACGACTTTTTATACGATTTGTGAAAAAAGATTTAAAAAATAAGTAATCGAAGAGAAAGCGGGCTTATAAAATTCGATCGAGAGTCACTGAAAAACTATAAATGCGCAGTGACTTTCTCTCTTATCCAAGACTATAATACAAAGTCGCTAGATCTTTAATCAACTATTTTTTCCCTGTGTATAGTAATATTATATAATATTTATATTTCTTCTAAATTGATATTACTTTTATGCATTAAAAATATTGATTTCAGGATTTTCCACTAATACCAAGACATGGTTGCCTATAAACCCAAACTACAAAAGTATTAATTTAGCATCTGAAAAAGCTGTTTATGACTCATATTACAATTACTATAAAGCTCTAGCATCTCTAAGATATATGCCAGCTGTGCGAACTAGTAACTTAAAGGTGAAAGTGCTACAGGACGACGTTTTGGCATTTTCAAGGTAAATATGAAAAATCACATTTTTATTTAATAAGAACCGACCAAAAAATCCTCTACTAATTGGAAACTGTATTTGCTCCAGGTATCAGAAGAAACAAAAATCGGTTTACGTTCTCATCAACTTCGCTGACCAAAAGAAAACTGTTAGTATGATGGGATTTGAGAACATTGATACAGAAGTTGCATTTTATAGAGCTACTCCTGGTCTTGGATTGACGTCTGGGTATGTAAATTACAAAATAAGTTTTTCAAATTAAACCTAAAAATGATATAGATGGTAAAAATGGTTACATTTGGAATAATAATTATGCAACGTAATAGGTTTTTGCACAATTTATCAAGTTATAATGCACTATAAAGTCGGTCTCTCATTTACTGTAATTTAATTTTTCAGGAGCCTCATGAACTCAGACGAAATTAGCATTCCGCCCTATTCAACTATGGTCTTTGTCGATGCCTAGAATCGGAACTGTTAATCAGCTTACTAACAAAAAATTATTCATATCTAACGATTTACTTATGTAATTATATTTTTAACACGGCCAAATAATTGGCTAACGCTAAAATTACTTATGTTGAAATAAAACCGATAGCAAGCTTAAAATTCAAGATTGTGAAATTGATCAGTGATTAAAATTTTCCGTACTGGTCTTGGGTTAGTCTTTACACAAAAGAAAAAATCAAGACCAAATATTTTTATCCGGGCAGAGCCGCCGCCAAAGGCACATTTGTTGTAGATTCAGCGTTTGCCTCAAGCTAATTCTGGGTTACATCGCCTGATTGAAGATCAGTTAAATTTCGTTTCATGTGGCCGACACATAATTCAAGGAGGATTTCAGTCATTGGTGAGTCCATAGTTTTGCATCTTTCGAGCATGCTTAGCAATGGGATATATCCCGGTAGCTTGCAGGAAAGTTAAGGCAATCAGTTAGCAAGGGTAACCATGCTAATATTAAAGAAAAAGTTCATTTGATTAATTTGTTTATTCAAACAATGAAAATATTCCAGTACAGAAAGATATTACAGAATGAGTGGTTAAATAAAATATAAGATCCGACGTACAGTGCAAGCTAGATAATAATTCGTTCGAGGGTAGTTCAAGACTGACCTCCGCTGAGGATCAGGCAAAGGAGCAGGCTAGATTCCGGTGTTGTCAGAAATAAAATCTATGTAAATTTCAAAATTTGGAAAAATGGCAACCTCGGAATTTGTCCTGAGATGGTTCATCAAGCAGGCCGAGTGATAGAAAGTTAAAGATGATAAAACTGACCGCGTCAAGGTTTATTGAGGGAGGATTATAGTCTCAAGAAAACGTGCCGATTCTCTTTTTGCCCTGCTTAATGAAACACCAAGTTAAAAGGTTCATATAATAAGTCAAAAATAAAGTGCAAATCCAAAAATTTGTACAAGTGCACATGAATTTGAATCAGATTTCCATCAGTCGATGGGCAAAACACATAGTTTTGAGACTGGTCGCCGCAAAGTAGAACTACCGATTCTAACAGTGGCGACTCGTATCACGTTGTCCTTCCCAGGGTGTAACTCAGTGACACGTCCAAGCCGCCACTTGAGAAGAGGAAGGTGATCCTCCTTTAAAAGAACCAAGGCTCCTAATTTATTAGGATTGAGACTCGTTTGGGACCATTTAGACCTCTGCTGGAGGTTGTGCAAATACTCCTTCTGCCAGCGTTGCAAAAAGTGCTGGACCATTTGCTGTAAATGCTGGTATCAGTCCAGTCGTGTAACCTGGATGTGAGATAAGTCTGGTTGTGGTAAAACAATCAATGAGTCTCCAATAAGGAAGTGTCTGGGAGTTAGAGGTTCAAGGTCATTGGGATCGTCGGATAAGGGTGACAGAGGACGAGAATTCAAGCAAGCTTCAACTTGAGTCAATACTGTGTACAATTCGGAGAACGTAAGTTGAGTCTCGCCGATGATTTGACAGCGCTTTCCCATAACACGCCAAAGTGTGGGGCATGGGAAGGAATAAAATGCCAATTTATTCCTTCTCGAGATGAGAAATTTGTTACATTTTCTTGGTGTTTAGAATCAAGTAACAATTTTGCAAGTTCGCTAAGCTCGTTCCGAGCGCCGACAAAATTTGTTCCGTTGTCCGAGTATATATTTTGAGGACGACCTTGCCGAGATATAAACCGTTGAAGACAACTCAGGAATCTGTAGGTCGTTAAGTCTATCGCTAGCTCTAAATGAACGGCCTTTGTCACAAAGCATACAAACATACATAAATACGCCTTAGTAGTTGTTCAACTTTGAGTACTATCTTGGACAATGTGCGACCCTGCATAATCGACTCCGCAGCTGTTAAAGGGATGAGCTGGTGTGACTCGTGCCGCAGGTAAATTTCCCATAACATATTCTGTGCCTACTGGTTTGGCTCGGAAACATTGCACGCATTTTCGAAGTACAGTCTTGACAATGTTTTTACATGAAAGTGGCCAGTATTGTTCTCGCAGAGATGCTACCACGGTCTAGCATCCAGCATGCATCAATCGGTTATGTTCGTTCTTAATAATTAATTTCGTTAACAAGTGATCCGAAGGTAATGTAATAGGATGCTTTTGATCGAAAGGAAGCGATGCGTTGTTCAGTCTTCCGCCCACTCTGTACAGACCCAATTCGTCAAGAAACGGTTTGAGCGATTTAAGCTTGCTAGCGTTTGCAAGTTCCTTTTTTTGTTCGATACAATGAATCTCATTGCGAAAATATTCTGCCTGTGTCAGTTTGATCAGTCGAAGTTTCGTGTATTTTAATTCTTGGGGTGTGAGAAATCCTATCTTGATATTGGTAGTCAGCCTAGCTAAATTATTACGGATTCGAAAACAATACGAGAGTACCCTAATTAATTTTACAAAGGAAGAGAAACGTTCGAAGATGGTTGAATCTTGTTTTGTGAGAGTAGCTTGATTTGAAGTGCAGCATCTTTTAATTCCGGGAACGATTTCAAGATTTATAGCTTCTGAAATGGGCCAATTATGTGATAACCTGTGATAACCAAGTTGGCCCGTGCCACCAGATATCTGATGTCGGTCGTTCAGATGGATCGATTTCTCTTGAAAAAATATCCACAGGATTGTCAGAAGACGAGACGTGGTTCCCGATTCCATCCTTTGTCAATTCTTGTATTTTTGTCGTGCTGTTGGCTACGTAAGTTTCCCATTTGCAAGAGGGTCCCTTAATCCATGTGAGTGTAATCGAGGAATCACATAACAAAAATATGCGATCAAAGGTCATAGTTAGCGAAATAATCACTTTATGCGAGAGTTCTGCAAGTAAAAGAGCCCCGCGGAGTTCTAATCGTGGCACTGAGATCCTTTTCAATGGGGCCACTCTTGATTTTGCACACAAAAGATTAACGGCGATAATTCCTTGATCATTTATCGAGCGTATGTAGATCGATGCTCCGTATGCCTTTTCAGAAGCGTCGCAAAACCCGTGTCGTCACCCGAGGCTGTACAGTTTATCTCGAAATTCTACCCATTCAGTGTGCATTCGTTGAGGCAAAGATTCGTTCCAGTCAGTTTCAGTTCCCAAAGTCCTTGAAGAAGAATCTTTGCTCGTACAGTGGCAGGATCAAGGAGACCGAGAGGATCAAAAATTTGAGACACAAGTGACAAAATAGTTCGTTTTGTCACTTTCAGCTGCTCTGGAATTTTCACGGAATATTGAAGTTCGTCGATATTCGATTTCCAAAGCAGTCCCAACGTTTTAGGATCCTTATCTCCCTGAATCAGGCGATCTTCAGTTGAGAGGTCAGCTGTCAAAAACACTCGTTCATCATTCGACGCCCATTTCCGAAGTGATAGACCGGCTGAATCCAAAATTGACGTAAGTTCATCCTTGAGTGTTCGCGCCTCTTCAAGGGAGTCTGCACCTGTTAGAAGATCGTCCACGTAAAAGTAATTTATGATAGCCATACTCGCAGTTGGATGTTCATCTTTCGTCTCCTCTCCAAGTTGCCGCAAACAACGGGTGGCCAAGTAGGGTGCAGATGCGGTTCCGTAGGTTAAAGTGTTCAACTCAAAAACTTTAATAGGTTGACAGCTGTCCGTTCTCCAAAGAATTCGCTGCAATTTACGTTGATTTTCGTTGACGTATGTCCGTCGGTACTTTTTGGCAATGTCCGCTGAAAGTACGTACCTATGTTTTCGAAATCGCAAGACGATTGAAAGTAGTTCATCTTGAACCGTGGGTCCAACGTGCTGTACATCGTTCAGTGACAGTCCTGACGTCGTTTTTGACGACCCATCGAAAACTACGCGAACCTTCGTAGTCGTACTATCAGGCTTCATGACAGCGTGATGCGGAATGTAATATGTTGGAGCATCAGATTGAATTTTTCCTGAAGGAACCTCTATCATATCGCCAGAAGTTTCGTATTCACTCATAAAATTAACGCACCCGTCCTTAAGTTGCGGATCCTTCAGCAGTTTTCGCTCCACACAGTTCAGTCGCTTTTCTGCAATTTCGAACGATTCTCCTAATTCATTAACCTTGTCAGAATAAGAAACATTAACTATAAATCGCCCATCAGGTGCGCTATTAGTTGTCGCTGCAAAGTGCTGCTCACAAGGGTTTTCAGCGTCGAGAGTTCCTTTGCCTTTACTGTCGACAACCTGTTCTACTTCTCAGAATCTCTCAACTTGGTTGTGCAATTACTGGTCAGTAATGAGATGACACGTAGCTCTGGTGTCCTCGGAAGAGTTCAAAGGTGACAGTTTACCCGCCAGAATCCATCGTAATAGAGTCTTTTGCAGTAACGGACCATCTGGATGAAGCCTAATCCGCCCACTTCATAATAAATCCCAGAATAATCCAGTCCCGATAAGAAGGTCAATGTGGGGATTTTTAATTGTGGGATCGGCTAATTTAATATCTGACGGAATGACGATTCCATCCAAGTCTCGTGGTGCAATTGGTACGTAATTAGTAATGCGATTAGTGACTAAACATCGCAAAGAGGTTTGATATCCACCGAGTTTAGATTTGATGACAGCGCGAGTTTGTTTATGTAATTTAAGTCCAATGGGCTCGACTCCTGAAACCGTCATGTCAACCGTGGAAGTCGGAAGGTCGAGTTTACGGCACAAATCTTCAGTTATCAAGTTAGGTTGCCACCCGTGTCTAATAATGCTCTACATTCGTGTAACTTTCCTTTTCGGTCTTGAATATAAACAATTGCGGTAGATAATATCACGTACGGGTCTTCATCGACATCGTGGTTTCGCGCTGATCCTACAAGAAGTGAAGTCTGAGAGGAGTGGGCATGCTCACGTGGCGACTGTTGATTTTGTTCTGATTTCTCATACGGAGTTTTATATTCAATATGAACTAATGTGTGATGCTTTTTTGAACATTTCCTACATGAACCTCGCTTACAGAAAGTTTCTTGAATTCCGTACAGTCATGAAGTGCGTGAGGTTTTGTGCATAAAACACATGCAGAATTTTCTGTAGTCACATGCGAAGAAATTTGGCCACTTAGTTTTTTTTTGTGATTGGCCGCAGTCGATTTGCCCTGAGAGTTCACGAGAGTTGTCTGTTTTTCGATGTGAGACCGTTGCAGGAATTTACACTGATTCTCTAAGAAGGTTAAAAATCCGTTAATTTTGTTCTTTCAGTAAAAGTCGCTTGCTTTTTTCCCCATTCACGTTTAGTGTTGGAATCCAATTTTTTACTCATGAGATATAATAGAAGCGTATCCCATGAGTCAGTGGGTTCATTGAGTGTTTTTAACGCGCGCAAATTGTTATTTATATCATCAATGAACTGTCGCAGGTATCGAATAAATACGAAAGTTCAATGTAACGGTTTGAAGTCCGAGTCTTGAACACCACTAATTTTCACTAACCACTCACTAGAATGATTGACACAATCACATAAAATCACAAGAGCTGCCCGAGGGCAAGCTCATCAAGTCCAATTCCAAGTAAAACAACACAAATTCACAAAAATCCGAAATAATCACAAGTGCCCGGTGATTATAGAATCCAAATGATTACGAACACAATCACTGAAGT
The DNA here is from genome assembly GCA_932178445.1 of Andricus quercusramuli. Taxonomy (NCBI): domain Eukaryota; kingdom Metazoa; phylum Arthropoda; class Insecta; order Hymenoptera; family Cynipidae; genus Andricus; species Andricus quercusramuli. Next base: position 78,540 of record CAKNXH010061557.1, read on the forward strand.
TAATTAACCGAGTTCCTGATTACATGAAAGTGCACAATAATCAAAGTTCAATTCAAAGTACAAATTTTTTCACTGATTCGAAATTCATCCGGCTCGAAGGACCAATGTTTGCACGCGTAACCATGCTAATATTAAAGAAAAAGTTCATTTGATTAATTTGTTTATTCAAACAATGAAAATATTCCAGTACAGAAAGATATTATAGAATGAGTGGTTAAATAAAATATAAGATCCGACGTACAGTGCAAGATAGATAATAATTCGTTCGAGGTTAGTTCAAGACTGACCTCCGCTGAAGAGCAGGCAAAGGAGCAGGCTAGATTCCGGCGTTGCCAGAAATAAAATCTATGTGCATTTCAAAATTTGGAAAAATGGCAACCTCGGAATTTGTGCTGAGATGGTTCATCAAGCAGGCCGAGTGATAAAAAGTTCAAGATGTTAAAACTGACCGCGTCAAGGGTTTATTGAGGGAGGATTACAGTCTCAAGAAAACGTGCCGATTCTCGTTTTGCCCTTCTTAATGAAACACCAAGTTAAAAGGTTGCAAGATTTTGGGCACTTTCTCTCAGTCTTTCAAACATTCAAGGGTTTCAAGTTAGACAAATTATATAGCAGTTACTATTCACTCAAACACAATCTTTATTCCAAAGCAAAATCCTTTAGATCGATCACCTTGACCTCATTCATACTGAAAACGCTAAAAAAATCAGTGGATCTTCACTTGAAAGAAGAAATCTTAATGGAAAGACCTCTCTATAGGAATCAATTTGCCTCATAAAAAGCAGCTCTACCGTAGACGCTCTCAAGTGGGGCGATTGTCGTGGGGGTTAAGGCGTAGGCTTTGGACCCACTCCGTCGGCTTGCTGGTTCGATTCCTGCCTCGCGCTCTGGAAGAGCCTCGGTGGCCCATGCGGTGAACACTAGCCTAGCAAGGGAGTTGTTCATCTCCGGAGAGTCATGAAACTGGTACCTGTAGAGAAAAAGGTTCTCTAAGTACTTAAGGCTCTTCCTCTTGGTGGTTCGGAACCCACCTTAAACTGTAGGTCTCACTCCCAACACCAAGTGCGTTGGGGTCTGTGTAAAGGAATAGGGAAGAGATACAAGAAAAATGTAAACCCTTATGGGACACATTTGAAGCTTCCATTCCAATTCCGTAGACGTTCTCCATGCGTTTACCTCTCACATTAATAATACAATGCGGCAAAGTGAAGTAGCAGCGTTTCTAGATATAGAAACTTTTATTAACTTTGTTAGGAACTTTCAGCAAAACCCCAATTGAATCCATATACGGTTCTGCTGGAACACACGAAGTTATAGTGACCCGGTAAATACCCTGGTAGCAAGATAACTGCGACTGGACGCCAGAATAAGAAGAATCTGTTTGCAGCCTGGCGCCCGGCTGGTTCCGCTTTAGCGTGCTGTTCTGGCACCAGAGTCTGGTGTAGCAGATCCTGGCCCAGATGGTCGTGATATACACCAGACAAAATTAAAATAACGTGAAATGGTACTGAGTAGGTTTCTGTAATAGTTTTACACTATATTTGAGTCCTTTCTAGGAGAATACACTGCGGAGACGTCACAACATTCCAGAAGCCACACTGAAATATTAAAAACATAACCTGTTGTCGTATAAGCTTGCATGCTTCCATGTTTGGTCATACTTGTGAATCGTTCAAATTTCCGATTGCTAGATTTTCAATTCCATTATTTATATTCTACATTGATTACTAGCGCTTAAACTAAATACCAGAGTCTGGTTCCTTTATTCGCCAGATTCTGTTTTTCGTCTGGTCTGATCATTTCTTCCGCAGATCTGGACGACTAGAGGAGCAGATGCTGAGCCAGACTCTGATACAAGGCAGACGTTGCTACTAGGATAGGTGGATGCACTCCATCTTGATAAGCAGAACAGTACATACTTTGATACATGCGGTAATGAAGTGAAGGCCAAAGTTTTAAGAGGATGCCGACAGGGAGGAGTTCTTTCATCCACCCAGTGGACGCTTGTCATTGACAGGAAATCATGAGTGCACCTTAGCAAAACTCATACAGTCAGTGTTCAATATAGTAATAGTGTAAGAACCGCTGTTTATCCGATAATCCGGACAAGGCGGAACTCATGCATTTTATCAGAAGAGTGAAGGTTCCTGACCTTAGAAATCCTAAATTCTATCGTAGGGAAGTAGAACTTTCAAAATCAGCGAAATATTTAGGAGTGATATTTGACTCTAAATTGACCTGGGAACTCCATACTGAAAATAGGACCCATATTAGCATATGCGTCAAAGACCCGGTTGCCAAGAACTGAACTAATCAGTGCTATTGAATAACTGGAAAGCCTCCAAAGGGTTTTCTGCTTGGAGATCACTGGTACTATGAAAACACCGACAGCAGCTTTAAGGTCATTCTGAACATTCCGCCGCTGCATCTTTTCGTCAGAGATTGCGGCAACGAAAGTTTATAGACTCCCAATAGGGAGCAAACTTAGTGATGTTGAGGTAACAGATCTACAGGAAATCAGCGAGCGCTTGCTATGCGAGGATAATATTCTCGCTATGCAAACTGTTGTTACGGTGAGGAAATTATCCTTCATAAAACCCTTCAAGGTCATCTTCCCTGAAAGGAAAGAATGCCTTACCGAAAATCTAGACGATTTCTAGATGAGATAGTGTAGGAACGCATCATCTAGAATTGACCCCTTTCCAGATGATACTAGACGAATGCTAGACTCAAGAGGGTCGCAGGTAAAACTTACTAGATGCCGCTAGATGAACTCTAGACGAACCCTAGACAAGGCGACCGTTATAAAATTGCCCTAGACGTTCGCTAGAGGAGCAGAGTCTAGAAAGTATCTAGAAATAATCTGGATTTCCGGTAGGGTGGCATAATGAAGGGAGAAGGGAAGAACTATTTACACCTGATCTGGTTCGGTACAAGGACAGTTCTAAAGAGGCCGAAATAATAGCTATTACAGCTTTCTTGTTCTGAAAACCAAGCAACACTTAAGGGTTTTATATCTGAAGAGCTTACTTCCAGACGAGTCTGGAGCTGCGTTCAAGATTTTCTTAAGGTTGCCGGTAAAACTAGGTTAGACTGATCTAGATTCCCGGCTATGACGATATTGAAGGTGATGAGAAGGCTGATGCTCTAGCTAAAATGGGAGTTTCACAGTCCCTGATTGTCCGGAACCACAGATATTATAAAATAGGATGGGTACCTCACTAGCGAACCTATAATAAGTTCCAAGAACTAAAAAAATACCATCGGTTAAAAAGAGACTCTTTTAACTAACCTTCTCTTTTTAACCAACGGCATTTTTTTAGTTCTTGAAACTTAGGGCGCAATCCCATGGAGGTAGATTAGTAGAATAGTGGAACAGTTTTGACCAATGAGGTGCCTGCACAAGCTCTAGCAGTCATCTCATTTGTCAAAACTGTTCCACTATTCTACTAATCTACCGCGCCCTTATTACAGGTTCGCTACTGAGGTGCCGCATCTAGGTTTATAATATCTGTGGCCGAGGCTTGTTTGCATCCGTTACCGCCGGTACTTCGTGCGCATGTGCAAAGAATAAGCATTCATTGGCTCCGTAAACACCCGCGCAATTTAAATAGTTTTGAAGTTAATTTTGCTACAAAAAAATGTTTTGTTTGCTTGCGTACATCTTTTAAATTATAATTAGCGGTAAATTATCTAAATTACACAGAAAAATTGTTTGATTTAAAAATTAGTACAGAATATAAGTTAAAACTTAAAAAATAGCCCCAGAAACAAGTAACAGTTTTTTGTTTTAATTTATTGCCTTTTAGTATCGATGAGCTACTTTCAAGCATCTTTTGAAATCTTTTTTGGTTGAAAAATCGATTATTTGGCTTGAAGTTGAACTACATTGTGAACAAATTAATTTTTTCATGAAGAAATCATAATTATAGTTGAAAATTCAACTATTTGCTTTTAAATGAGCTTTTATATTTAAAATGCTGCTTTTTTGTAGGAAATTCATCTTTTTGGCTTGAAAATTGAAAATGTTTTAAGAAAGCTAATCTACTTGGTTGAAAATTAAACTTTTTGGTTGAAAAATAATATTTTTGGGTTGAAAATTCAACTATTTTGTAGATAGTTCGTCTTTTTGGCTATAAAATTAAATAATTTTGTTAAAAATTGACCTATTTTGTTTAAAATTCGTCTTTTTTGATAGAACATTGAACTTCTTGGTCGAAAATTCATCTTTTTGGGTGAAAATTTAACAATTTTGATGAAAGTTATTTTTTTTTTATCAGAGTTTTTATCGGAAAATTTAACTTTTCCATTTTTTGTTAAAACTGTATTATGTATATTTTATAAGTTAAAAATTCAACAATTAGGTGAAAAATTAAACTATTTGGTTTAAAATTGATCTTTTTGGTTAAGAAATCATATTTTTGGGTTGAAAATTAAATTATATTAATTTTGTTACAAATTTATCTGTTTTGTTTAATATTCGTCTTTTTTGGTAGCACATTAATCTTCCTGGTTGAAAAATCATTTTTTTGGTTGAAAATTCATCTTTTTGGTTTGAAAATTCAACAGTTTCGTTCAAAATTAAACTTTTTGGTCGAAAAATTATATTTTTCGGTTAAAAATTCAACTATTTTGTAGATAAATTGTCTTTTTGGCTTTAAGAAGAAATTATTTTGTTGAAAATTCGTCTTTTTGATTGAAAACTCATCTTTTTGGCTTGAAAATTAAACTTTTCGGTCGAAAAATTATATTTTTCGGTTTGAAAATTCAACTATTATGTAGAAAAATCATCTTTTTGGCTATAAAAAGAAATAATTTTGTTGAAAATTCGTCTTTTTGGTAGAATTTAATCTTCTTGGTAGAAAATTCGTATTTTTGGTTGAAGATTCACCTTTTTGGCTTGAAAATTCAACAATTTTGCAGAAAATTAAACTATTTGGTTGAAAAATTCTAGTTTTGGGTTGCGAATTCTACTTTTTTGTCTTTTTGGCTGTAAAATTAAATAATTTTGTTGAAAATTCGTTTTTTGTGGTTGAAAACTCACCTTTTTGGCTTGAAAATTCTACAATTTTATAGAAAATTAAACTGTTTTGTTGAAAATTAAACTATTTTGTAGAAAATTAAACTTTTTTCGTTAAAAAATCATATATTTGTGTTAAAAATTCAACTATTTTGTAGATAATT
>CAKNXH010061557.1:116591-145576 GCA_932178445.1 Andricus quercusramuli
AAATCACAGACGGAGAATGAGAATTTGTGGAAAGAGTTTGGCTGGGTGGGAAACTGGGAAAGTGAGAAACTGAGAACAGAACACCTGGCACTCCTGGCAGTGACTTCTTTCTCGGTGAAAAAATCGCACCAGGACCACGAGGGTCCTTTCCCGATCAATCGGAGCACAAATTAATTGAAATTAATGGCAGGAGAGCACTCAGCACGCGATTTACTTTTTGGAAAATGGAATGAATGCAATCGCGAGTTGTGAACTGAGAAGGGATGTACTACTCATTACCACTTTATCGCCTCGCCAGAGTTCAGCCTTCCCTTCGCAGGCTTCTCCACTGATCACTTCTCTGCTCTCTACCTTTCTCTAGTTCTCGGCAGTGCTCCCAACCAAAGATATTATAAACCTAGATGCGCCACCTCACTAGCGAACCTATAATAAGTTCCAAGAACTAAAAAAATACTATTAGTTAAAAAGAGACCGAGATATCGCCATCTCCTTTTGAATAATGGCATTTTTTTACTTCTTGGAACTTATTATAGGTTCGCTAGTGGGCTGCCGCATCCACAAGATAGAGACGGGGAGTGACCGTCAGATGACCGATTTCCGGTTAAATCGCGCGCCAACAGCGACCAACGAGAGCCGCTGCGCCGGGCAAGCGCAGTAGCTCAACATGCCAAAGCTGGGATGTATAAACCCAGATGCAGTGATGGGTACCCAGTAAACACGGGATAACTTTAAGATATCGTTATTTTTATCGTTCGCAGGAGCTCTTACAGAAATTACCAAAAGATATCTTCACGACATCGTCAAGAAGTTTTTCAATGATATCTGAAACTGGTTTCTTAAAGACGTCTTTTGATGTCTTTAAGAAAATTTGTAGAAAAGCGCGGGATGTATTTTCAGAGATAACTTAAAGACATCTTTCAAGATATCGTTAACGATACATTTTTTAAAGAAAAAAAGCACGTGGTGTGCGATATGGAGAATTGATAAATAATTATAATTATATCGTCATGTATTCCTCGTTATGTATTCCCAACCTGTACATTCAGTGTTTAAAAAGTCTGTGAAAAGAAAAGTGAATCAGGAAGTAAACGTACCTATACATTTTCTAAATATTAAACGTGATTTATCCAGCAAGTCGTGTTCCTAACCTCTAATACCTCTTTCTAGCTCTCTCATGTTCTCATAAAATGAAATGGAGAGAATGGGAAACAGCTCAATTCTTTTTTCATCGCCTAGAGAAGTTAAAATTTTTAAGTGTAAACAATCAAATAATAAAGATAGACCTGCTGTACCTCAAAATGTCAAGCCTGGAATGCAACTAAAAATTCTCGGCAGTCACGTACTTAGTCCTGCAACTTCAGGTTTATCTCGACTATTTATCAGTTATGTATAAATGACTTTAAATTAAAAAACAGGCACTTCTGTGTATACAAAACACAGAAATTGCAAGTTTTTAAATTTAAAGTCATTTATATACAACTGATAAATAGTCGAGATAAACCTAAAGTTGCAGGACTAAGTACGTAACCCCCCAGCTGCATGTAAAATAACGATATCTTCAAGTAATCTTATGAATTCTCGTTATTTTGTCTTATTTCTATCTTAAAGACATCGTTACGATATCCCGAAGAGCTCTTTACGATGGTAATAGCTAAACCTTAAAGACTCTTTAAAGCTTCGTTATGGGATATCTTCGAAGATGTCGTTCATCTTTAAGAAGATGTCGTATAGGGTTGGTAAAGTCGACTTCGACTTCACTGGAAAGTCGACTTTCAGGGACCGAAAGTCGACTTCTTACACTCGACTTTGTGCTATTGAACTCGACTCGAAGTCGACTTTGTTCGTTCGACTTTTCGACTTCTTTCGACGACTTTTGCTTACCGCCGCGCGCCAAGTCCAAAATACGTTTGCAGCTGTTGCTGTGCGATAGTGCGATACGACTCACTGAACCCGTCCGCGCATGGCGCGCTTGAACACATAGCGCCAACCAATCGCGTGCAAGTTTGCTTCTGGCCGAGCCAGCGGGCTTCTCTCAAACGTATAAACGTATTACATACGCTTATAGTATGAATACTTTTATTTTCGATAACTCAAAGTTTTTTACTGCCCAAAAGCACTTCGAATTATCGAGTTTTCCCTCTATATGTCAATCAAAACCCTTCATTTGTTCATAATACTAATACGTAGTTGTGAATAAAATATATTGCAAAATAAGTAAATTCTGCTGCAACATAGAACCTAAATACTTGTTGATATTCAATAAGAAAGAAAATTGTAATTTATACATGTCAATTATTTAAAAGTATTCCTCGTAAAGGAATTATTGTGGGCCCTAAGAAGGGTCGATATGAATCAAGTGAGAAATTGGATTGTTAATTCAGTCTGAAAAATTGATCCTGAAATGTCTTCAGATTTAGCGGGTAATCTCATCAAAGGAGAGTACTTTATTTTAACTTTGAGACTATTGAAAAGAACTATTTGACAAGTGCATCGAATGTACTGAAATGAAATCAACACCGTTCACTGTTTTACGTTATCCCGCATCGACTTCTCATTGGTCGCTCTTGTCTGAGTGGAAAATGACTTACTAGAATTACGGCAGTATTTAAACAGGCCAATGGTGAGTCGAAAAGACAATCCGAATCCTTTGGCCGTCTGGAATTTTATGAATGGGGAATACCCACATGTCTGCAAGGTGGCAATTAAATTTTTGCCAACACTGGCTACATCAGTTCCTTCTGAAAGGCTTTTTTCCAATGCAGGACTGATTGCTAATCAGCTGCGCACACGCATTTCGGAAAAGCACCTCAGCCAACTACTCTTTTTGCGCAGCTTGGATGAAAAATATTTTTTTGAAGAATGAATTGACGAAATGTATCCAAAGTTTTAAATATTATATTTCTTTCTGAATATTTAATAAATGTCTCTATTTATTTCCTTTTTTCTTCAATTTACAGCAGGCTAAATTAATGTGAAGTTAGTTAAAGTAATTTTAAGCAAATTAAGTATAATGTAAGTTATTTGAAGTAAAGTAAATTTATGTTCTAGCGGAAAAGTCGAAAAAGTCGACTTTTTTCATCGATTAATCGACTTTGAAAGTCGACGCGTAAGAAGTCGATCGAAAAGTCGAAAGTCGACTTTTCACTGCGATTTACCAACCCTAATGTCGTAAAGAGCTCTTTAAGATGTCTTCGTGTTTACTGGGATAAGTAAAATACTCGTGGTAATTTACTTGGTTTGCTACGGTAATTTACCTGGTATTTTACGTCATCAGTTTTCTACATGATGTAAATTACGTCTTATTCTATATTTGAGGGCGCCACCTCTTAGGCGGGTAATTGAAACCTCGAATCAGACAGCCAATGAGAGGTTTTCTACATGTATTTTACATATTCCAGGTATTTTACGTAAAATACCTCCTTTAGGTATTATAAGTAAGAAACTTCCATTTACGCGTAACTGCACATCCCTGGTTGACATTATTATTTTTCAATTAACAATATTGGAATTGAAAAAAACAACTCTTCGCCCTTACGAATGCCGATACCAGAAATTCAAAAAAGTCAGGTTATGCACAGTTCTACAGGTCCGCCATCTTGGCACGTAATTTACTAGGTATTTTACCTGTTTTCTACGTAAAATACTTCACTTAGGTATTTTACTTCCAAGCCCTCCAGTTACGCGTAACTGCACATCCCTGCCCAGATGCGACACCTCACTAGCGAACCTATATTAAGTTTCAAGAACTAAAAAAATATTATTGGTTAAAAAGAGACCGAGATGTCGCCATCTCCTTTTATCTAATGGAATTTTTTTACTTCTTGGAACTTATTATAGGTTCGCTAGTGGGGTGCCGCATCTACAGAGGGTTCAGCAATGGGACCCCGATAGCGTGTCGGAAATCGAATGGACCTCTTTTTCTAACGTATGAAGATAGAAAGAGAGAGTTATTCGATTTTCGACTTCAAAACAGCATCGGAGTCCCACTGCAGGTCCAGAAACAGTGTGGCTAGGGTTGTAAAGTTTCATGAAACTTTGACCAAATGAAAAGTTTCAAACATTAGGCCGGGAAAATTAAAAATATGAAAAATATTATTAAGTACAAAATATAAACATTTAATAATATCCTTTGTGTTAGGAAGCAAATCGTTTCAACGAATTTAAATGGATAAATCACATGTTAATTGTTAATAACATGTAATTTTTTAATATTTTCAAATTTTGAAAATTGATTCAAATGAAATAAAAATAAAATTCTTATTCAATACATATTGAGTTTTTAGAATGTTTCATTTTTAAAACGATTCCATTGAGAATGTAAAAATTTCGAATGAAAAAGCATCAAATAACATTCTGCTATTTCATCAAACTATTAGGCTTATTTTTATTATTTGTTTTCTTTCAAAAACATGATTTATTTTTCATCAGTGCTATATCTCTCAATATTTCAAATGAATATTTGATATAGAAACATATATTTGCATAAGGGATTATTATGTAACCTCCGTTCGCCCCATGTAATAGACCGTAAAATCTCCTTCGCCCCCCCCCCCCTCCTCCTCACCGCCGCGCCATTACGTTGCATTTTTTGTATTATTTTTGAAAACATAATATACATTTTTTTTAATTAAAACAAGTTTTTTTTTAAGATGAAGCATTGTCTAGAAATAACTAAAACGATATTTTCATGCAACAGTGAATGCTTTTCAAATATTTTTTTTAGTCATACAAATATGTATTGAAATTACTGACAAGAAAAGAAGTATTATCAGTTTGTTTTCAAAACATAAATACCTATGATTTTTATAAGATTCTTGAGAAAATTGAAAAAAATTTTTGAATATTTCAGATGTGTCAAAAAAGAATCTAGAATATTTTATGGACATTTTTTTATTTTACAGCGTCTTACAAAATATTAGGAGAAATTCGAGTCTTTTTTAAAAGATGCTCAGGACTTTTGAATTTTTGGAAGAAATCAAAAACCATTTGATAAATTTTCGGAAATGTTTCTAAGTTTAAAAATATTTCTAATTCATTCAAAACCTCTTAAATTCTTTACAATATTTTCAACTGACTCGAATTTTTTGTTAATTTGGAAAAATCAATAAGAATGTGAATAAATTGCCTTAAAATCTTCCAAATTTTCCCACAAATTTTAGGAAAATTTGTTTATTCTCTTGAAACCTTTCAAAATTCTTCTAAAGCTTCTAAAGTTTTTGTTTGAAATTTTAAAAAATCTCTATTTCGCAAAATCTCTTGAAATTTAAGATTCTTCTTGAATCTCTTCAAATCTTACAAATATTTCTTGGATCTACTCAATTTTTTTATTGTTCAATCTTACCAAATTGAAACATTTTGCTCTAAAATATTCAACACTATTTTTCGAAATTTTAGGATATCATTTGGAAAGTTTTGAAATCTTTTTCATTTTTTTTTTCAAAGCAAAAGATCATTTTAAATGTCCCAAGAGTCTTAAGAAAATTCTTTTTTTTTTTATCTTTTTAGAATTTCTAAACCTTCTAATATTTTAAAATTATTCAAATTTTTTCTGAATTTCTTTTAAATCCTATGCCAAACAATAACAATATTGTTAAAAATCATAAATTCCTAAATTCTCCTAAATTCTGTCATATTCTCCATTATATAACCTGAACCTAAATTCTCGAAAATTTAAGAACAATATCGTTCTGCTTCTCAGAACGTTCAGCAGTACTAGATCAGTTCCGATCGCGGCGCCACAAGCGTGCGAAGCGCGCCTCACGTTCCTAACAGGGATGGGTAGTGTCCTCAAGATTCTAAGTGCTCGGTGAAATTCTCACCAGCATGACAATATGATCGAGAATATGCTTCACCCTTATGTCTTTTTAAGAATTTAATTATCGTTTTAATAAGGTTTGAAAAAATCGTATTTTCTATCTTTATTATTAATAATTACATTATTTTAATTTCACGGGAAAATGTATCGCTTCAAATTCAAAATTGGAAAGGGCGCTAAATGTAAGTGATGAAAGAAGTAAAAGAAATAGAAAACAAACCCTTATTCAGGGTTGCTACAATATCCCAATTTCTAAATTCTTTCGGTACAAACCTAACCATAAACCTAGCAGATTAATAATGTAAATGTTAGTATTCATCTGAAAATAACAATTTTCAAGCAAAAATGGAATAATTACATCTTCAGTTAAAAAAAATAATTCTCAACTGAAAAGAAATGAATTTCCAACCGAAGGAACTAATTTTTAACAATAGCTGATTTAACAACAGGGAACAACAGCGTTCTCAACAAAAAATAGAATAGTTAAATTTTCTACAAAACATATAATTTTTTAACGGAAAGATTCCATTTCTATCAAAAAAGGTAAAACTTTCACAAAAAGTGGAATGGTTAAATCGAATTTTTAACTAAAACATCAGTTTTCTACAAAAAAATAAAATAGTTCAAGTTACAGTTAGTAAAATAAATTTGCAACCTAAAAAGAAACGAATTTTCAACAAAACAGTTAACTTTTAAACCAAAGAAATGCAATTTTAACCAAAGAGATGAAGTTTCAACTAATGAGAGTACTCTTCTACTAAAAAAAACAACAACTAGTTTTCACTAAAATAGTAGTTAATTTGTCAATCAAAGAGGTGAAACTGCTGAAAATTCGTTTTTTTTTGGCAGAATATTATTTCTTTTGTTTGTCATTTCATTTCTTGGATTGAAAATTTAACTGTTTTGATGAAAATTCGATTTTGATTGGTTGAAAATTAATTTTTTTAACAGAAAATTCAACTGCTTCATTTTTGGATAGAAGTTTATATTTTTAGTTGAAAATTCATTTCCTTCGTTAAAAATTGAACTATTTCGTTGAAAATTTTCAATTTTTCATGCGAAAATTTATCTTTTCCAGTTGAAAATTTATTTTTTTGTTGAAAATTCATATTCTGGGGTTGAAAATTCAAATATTATGTAAAAAATTCGTCCTTTTCGTTTAAAAATTCATCACTTTGGAAGAAAATTCAACTATTTGTTACAAAATTGAGCTGTTTTGTATCAAAATCGTTTGTTTCTTGAAAATTAATGCTCTTAAATAAAAAGCTGAATACACCGATGATTATTAAAAATTTGTCTTTTTTCTAGAGAAGTAATCTTCTTGGTTGAAAATTTACCTACATATTGGAATAAAAAATGTATTTTAATTTTGATTAAATTACTATTATTTTTAGTTTGTTGAAAACTCGCCTTTTCGGCAGGCAAGTAATCTTCTTGTTTAAAAATTCAACCATTTGGTTAAAAATGTATGTATTTTGTTGAAAACTCGTCTTTCTTGGTAGAAAATTATCCTTTCGTGTTGAAAATTCGTTTTTTTTAAATTAATATTTCCAACTGAAAATTAAACTATTTTGTTGTACATTCAACTGATTGGTTTAAAATCAACTTTTTGGTTGAAAATTCAACTGTTTGTAGAAAATTCGTCGTTTTCGGTTAAAAGTTAGACTTTTTGAATATACGATATAAAATCATCGTTCTTATTTTGTAAATGTTTCTTTCATTAATAAGCTAAAAATAAAAATAAAATGCTAGATACAAATTTAATTTTTGTTTTGATCTTCTATGGTTGGTTTCTTCCAATTGCCTGCAACGCGTCCGGCGTTTAGAAAAATGATTGAGTATTCTGCTATCGAGACTGATTTAGTTGAAAAAATCAACAACGAATTTCAAATTTCGCTTCCACAGCTATCAGCTGGTTCATCTTGCATTGAAGAGAACCTCCCCCAGATAGCAAGCGTGCGACGCACGTTACTCGCACTGCATGCGAGGCACGCCGTGCGTGCCGAAACGCAGCGTTACCGCTCGCACTTCGTGCAGGCACATATGTGCGAGGCATATGAGTCGCATATCGTGATACCGCCTGATCACGTGGCAAGAAAAATCCATATAACATGGTGTTCCTTTCGGTTGCGGTGGTTAGGCTAGGTCTTTTATCGATTCGTTATTGAATGTTGACAATTTGCAGTCTTCTTGTTCTTGGGCACTTAGATATATTTCATAATTTATATGTACGTACAATTTATTTCGGAGTGCAAACGGTTTTCGTGTTCAGTTTATTTTATATTTCATTTGATATTTTAATACTTATATTTTGTAATGTATCGTTTAGATCATTTTGACTCGCAATGTATTTTTTTTAAGTGAAAAGAGAGAAATGATTTTTAAACATTGCTATATGTTTATCCAAACGTGTATAGCAAATAAGAGAACACTTTATTTCATAATTGACACAAATCCAGTCAGAGTTACGTGAAATTCTGAAAATATTGATTAAATAGTGGCACACAACCTCAATTTCTGGTGCGGTAAACAAAACACCGCCGTAGATTGCACTTTCAAAAATCAAAATAAGTAAAAATATACATTGAACATACTGAAAAATTTCCCTACCATACATTCTCCCGATTATTATAGTAGAGAACGCGCAGTTTTCGAAATTATGAAGAGATTCAAGACAAGGTAGATAAAGAATATTTTGTTTTTTCCCATTCCTCCCGCAACAAAATTTTTGTTTCAGAACGTTTTCGCACGAAACTTTTTTTGTTTATCCTGTTATCTGCCTTTTATTCAACAATCTATATTTAAATATTGTACATATATATATATATATATATATATATATATATACCGTCCGCAAGAACCTGCAACGTGTACTCGCATTATACCAGCACGACGTGATATACGCACGACGTGCGACGCACCTGTCACGCATATGAGGACGCATCTGCGTCATTGCTTGCGTGCACGCCGTGCGACAAAATCCGCACGCGTGCGACGCATGTGCGTCGCACTATGCGCGCATATTGCTATCTGGGCCCATACGAAGAAAACAAATTGTCTAGCCAACATTTTTTGGAAATGTTGCAAAAGGAAGGTGCTAACAAATAAGCAGTGATGCTACGAAACAATTTTACGCTCACAACTTTCTCGCAGGAGGCAGAGTAGCTTAAGACACACTTGCTGAAAAAATTACAACTACCGTCTGTAAGCTCTATCAGCGAGAGCGTCGAGTAAACGAATTAAAATAAAATAAAATATTATCGACAATTCTTTTCGCCCAGAACACTCCCCATCTGGGTAGAAAATTAAGATCAAGGCTTATATCAAGCTCGATTGTAATGCCTATGGGATATTTTATGGCTTCTATCAACGTATTGATGCAGAACGTCTCTAAAGACAAAAATTTACTTACTGAAAAAGATATTTCGTTTAAGGATAAGATGAATTTCAAAGCAGACATAAAACTTTGCGTTCCAAAAATATAGACCCTTTTGGAAGAACACGTTCCTGGAAGCGAAGCTACAAGAGCGTATTTAAAAATGTACTATGCGGTAAACTCTTATCTTTCTCAAATCACTATGAAAGATCGCGTCTTTCACCATCGTGGAGGACATGGTTGCGCAAAGTGCCAAAGTACACAGTGGTAAAAAATTTCATTACGATAAGTGCGTCATTATGTGTAGAACTAAATGCTAACTGCGTAATAAATGTTATCCTTGAAAGCAAGCAAATGAAGACACCAGAAACGTTTATAACCCATTGTATTATCGTAAATTTTACCATGTTAGATTGTATTCATCGTATTTCGTACATCCGGATACAGTCAGACATTTCAAGACAATCATCATCAAGACGCATCATCTACAAACTTGGTGTTTGATAGTGCTACCGGCTCTTGGAACTATACTGAATAACTGATAGGTATCCTCAATTTTGCAAAATTAGATGCATATGCTGTATTGCAACATCTCGGGACAGATGTAGACCCAACCGTCGCAGAACACATTGATTTGCAGTGTATATCGGGAAACACATAGAGTTGAAGAAAGGGTTGAGGAAATGGGTTATATTATTGCGAAAACGTTCCAGCTACCTCTTTTATGGATCAGAGTTTACCAAATCCCACAACTACGGCCTCAGATCTTTTAGAAGATGTAGCAATGCTACAATGCTACAGGCGATCAGGCACTTTTTGAAGCGGAGAAGCGTCATTGGTATTTCGTCATTGAGCGCATAATTTACGTAATTATACAATATTTAGCACGACAAAGCTGGCCTTTCGCGGATCGACAAGTAAGTAGTTCCAGCATGACAACGGAAATTTTTTTAAAGGCAATAGAAATGATTGGTAAGTTTGATCCAGTCATGGTGGAACATATTAGACGTATCCCGAGTCGAAATATAGACCCTACTTTGACGCTCTTCACGCTGTCATTTGTAGGGGCTAAGGTTTTAAAGTAGAAGCTATTCCAATGCGATTTTTGCCCCTACTTTGGCGCTCTAATGGGCACAAATTTCCAAATCTTCCACTAGGAGCATCAAAATAGGGGCTCAGTTTTTGCTTCTACTTTAATGCTCCACATTCTACCTTCCCGGAAAAAATAAAATTATTTACGGAAGATTAACAAGAGTAGAGTACGACGAAAACATAGCGACATTTGCGCAATATTTTAAGTTATTTTGCATAATCATTCAACAACAATTTCTTATTGAGCATTGAAAACAACGTGTATCTAATATTGAATAAATGAATATACAACATAATTTTGGTTTTTTCATTCGTCAACAGATCCTAAGTTTTATGGAACTTAAAATGAAAACTACTATTTGTTGTTGAATGAAGATACAAAATGTTATGAAATATGTACACAATGTCACAGTGTCCTCGACTCACTCAACTTTTGTTAATCTTTCGTCAATTAATATGTTTTCCGTGCACTTTTATATTCCTTTCACTGATGAGTTATAAATCCTTTTTTCCTTAAAATTTTTGTATTAGAATCTCTTAAAATAGAACGAAGTAATTATTGATATCACAAAATGAACAATTATAAACCTGTAACACTGTGTTTCAAAAACGAACGAAGTTCTATAATGAAGTAAAACATATTAGGATATAAATATCGAAGTACACATATTATAGCGCAGCATAAGTTTTATTATCCTGCTCTGCCGTACAAACTAAAAAGATACATAAGTGACATTGTCGCTTAGGTCGACTTTTCCATTGCCAAGTCTAAGAGAATAACCCTAAACCGCAATGTCACTTATGTATCTTTTTACCTTGTACGGCAGTGCTCGTTTTTCTTGTTTTGCGATTCCACTTGTACTAATGTTGGTTTTTCGCCTTCGGAACCCATATAAATATGAACTTATTAATTATTTTTATTGTTCAATCACATATACGTAGAAGACGTTTATGCATTTTAATATTCTTTCAAAATAATAAATTTGTTATAATCTTAAGAAGATAATTATTATTACTACAATAGTGCTAAGTGACAATATTAAGTTGGGTTAAGGCCCCATTAACTAAAAATGTTACTGTGTTATATTCTTAATAAAAAATATAGCGTTTATCGCCTTCTTTCAAAATGCGATAGAGAATTGAAAAAAGGTTCCAAATTAACAAAATGGCAGTGATTTTTATCAAACAATTAAAAATCGATTTTCTCAAAAAACTCACATTTAATTATATGTCAATTTTTTTTTAAGCTCGTGCTTTGGTAATAGTTTAGCTCGCAAGGTGCTTATAAAATGCCTTCCATCTATTAGCAGAAAATTTGAAAAACATTCAGAAGAATAAAAAGTGTGGGGCTTTCAAGAAAATCTTTTTCATTCGTTTCTTCGAATTTTGAAAACATGAAAAAATACATTTTCTGGAAAACCACACTTTTTCTATTTTTCCAAAAAATTTTGAAAAGTTTCTAATCATAGAAGAAAGGCATCTTATCAGCATCATGCCAGCAGACTTACAAGATATCTTCATTATCAAAGTAAAAGTTTAAAAAATGGCAAAAAATTCAAAGTGGGTTTTTTGAGAAAATCGATCTTTCATTTTCCAAGAAAAAACCCTTTTGTTAATTTTAAACCTTTTTTCAATGTTCTGTCGTGCTTCGGCAGAAGACGATGAACACTCAATTAGGTCAAAAGTTAGAGGTTTGAAGAAAAAAATTGAGTTTTTGCACAAAATTCAAATACGCCTAACTTTTTGGGATTGTTTTTTTGCAAATCGGAAAAATACGTATCGCCTAATAACCTCCGAAAAACAACATATTTCCTTCCGAGAGATTCTGCGATTCCAAATGCAGAACCCTGCCTGATTTAAAATGGATTCGGTCGTCTGAAGAATCAAGTTAAATAGTTTCAGAATCGAATATGGAAAAATAAATGACATAATAGGGTACAGTTTTGAAAATAAATACCATTAAAGAAAATTTAAATGGCGGGATATTTTAAAACAAATTAATAAAATAAGTTGTAAATATTTAAATATTGTCAATATTATTTATTGTGGTATTGGAATGAAAACACTATGAATTATTTTTAACAAATTCTGTAAATAAGTAATGGAAGTTAATAGAAATAAAATTATCTTTTGAGGGTTTTGCAAAAAAAATAAGTAACTAATTATGAAATAATATGTATAGAAAGTATTTTTTGGTTGAATTGAATGCAAGTAAGTTAGATTTCGATTCATTATTATGAAAAAATGTAATTATATAGTACAATGTAAAGTAAAGTGATCTATTTACCGCTAATAGCTAGCACTTTAGCTTCCAACTGAATTGTTTTTTTTTCTTTCATATCATTTGACTTTAAAAGAGATACTCAGCCTACTTCTCTACTTTCCTTCGGAATCATTGATAAAAGTATGACATCTTGTTTTTTATCATCTATCCACCAAACCAGCGCAAACTTCTTTTCTCTTGAAGGCATTTCAGATATTATTATTTTAATATTTATCACGAAAACAAAGATATTTTCTTTGACTATAACCAATAAAATTGACATTTCTACAAACTGCGGTGTTCGAGCTGGGAGGAAACAACAAAGTATTTGTTACGCGAGCGCAGGCGTCAAGGCAGCGACGCCATATTTGAGCGTGAAAATTTAACATTTCAGTTACTGTATGCGAACTACAAAGACAGCGAAGTCAATAAATTAAAGTTAATAATACGTCAAAGCTGTTAGATTCCAGGTCTAATTATATCAGAGAAATGTTCATTTCCTTATTTCTAACCGTGTTTGTACTTTCGGGACCATTGTCGTTAAAAACCGCCCAATCAGACAAACGGCTCCTGGTGCCGACTGTAGCAAAAGAAAATATATATGAAGATAATATCAAAGATAACATTATACAGTTATAGGTACGTGGTAGTCGCTATCCTATCTATTTCATAAAAGAAGTTACTCTACAGAGTAAAAAATATATAAGAGCAATTCCATGTTAAATCATCTGAAGAATTTCAGCCATTGTTAATAGTTTTGATGAAAATTCTAGTATCCTTCCTCTTAGATGTTGCAAGGAAAAAACCCGAAATAATTGTTGAAAAAATCCAAAAACTTAGGAAATAGTCCAAATTAAAATTTTTTGTCTTTTCTTCTTTAACTTTCATAACTTTGGTGATTTTAATTATACTAAGGTATATTTTTTGAATTATTCGTAATAGGACGCAGTTTTAGAAATATATATATATTTTTTTAACTGCGTCCTATTACGAATAATTAAAAAAAGGACCTCGATATCACTAAAATCACGGAAGTTTTGAAAATTTTGGAAAAGAGGACCAAAATTTTCAATTTTGAATATCCCTCAAGTTTTTGGATTAGGAAAAAAATTATTCTAGCATTTTTCTTTCAACACCTTGAAGAACGTATACTAGAATTTTCATCTGAATTACTAACAATAGCTGAAATCCTTGAGATGATTTGACATGGAATTGCTTATGATTACAATATTTTTTAAGAAATGTGAAGAGATCGACTTTTGAGGTTAGAACTTTCATTCAAGACCCTCCATTCAACTTAACAAATTTTAAAATTACAATTCACAACAAAGATAAATATTATGAGAAAGAAAAGATAAAACATTAGTGTTGAGCCAATTTTCCTATGGAATAGATGTCTTGATATCATATCAAACTTTGTATTTGATTTTTGTTAACAAAAATTATTATAAAATGTTATACAGAGATTAAGAAGTGTTTATCGAGGAGTTAAAAAAATTATTTTTGAAATTTAGAGATTGAGAAGTGTCTAAGGAGGAGTTAAAAATATACAAAAAGTTACAGAGCGTTAAAAGAGAACTTAAAAATTCTGTGAAGATTATAGAGCTTCAAAGGAGACGTTAATAAAACTCAAGAACGTAGAGACAAGCGCTGCAATGTAGGGGCTAAGATTTATGTAGAAGCAAAATAGAATGAAAATATCTTCAAGAGCGGCTAAGTAGGAGCTAGTAGAATAAGCAGCTTCAAAGTAGAAGCAATACTTCCACTTAGAGCATCAAAGTAGGGCCTATATTTCGACTCGGGATACTGCACAAAGAGGATAGGAGGATGCCAACGTACTTAGGACCTGGAATTCGAAATGAAATAATTGAATTAGTTGCAAAACAAGTTCTTAAATTGATTTTCACAAAAATCACACAAATGAAGTATTCTTTTATCTCTCTTGGTTGTACACCAGATAAGAGTCGTGTAGAACAAGCAACATTTACCTAACGAATAGTTGACATTGACTCAGAAAAAAGTGATTTTGAAATACGCGAGTTCTTCTTTGGCTTCGATCCTATCAGCGATTCTACCAGTGAAGGTTCATCGCAAACAATTGTTCATCAGTTGCAAGAGATCGGTTCAAACATCCAAAATGTTCGCGGCCAATGTTACGATAATGGTTGGCTTTTTTGGAATTGTGCAAGTATTGCACGTCTTTTTCTCAGCTTCACCGCAAAGATGAGAAGTTTTCAGGAAGCACATCCCGCAATTAACCTTTAAGCCAGTTTCAGACACTCATTGGCCAAGTAGAACTGATGCGGAGAAAACTCTGAGGTATTAAACGGGCGAAATCTATGACAGCTTAATAGAATTATATGAAACCAAAGATGTTAAAACTAGTCACGAAGCTCTATGTTTTGCAAAAAAATTTGAAGGATTCAAGTTTATTTGCTTGATTGTAATTTGGTACGAAATCTTAACAAAAAATTAATATGGTCAGTAAAATGTTACAAAGCTCTCATTTAGATCTTCCATCTTCTATGTAATTTAATTTCTGATCTTAAGAAGTTTTTCATCGAAAAGCGAACTGATGAAGGTTTTAAGGAATATGTAACAGAAGCAGCCGAACTCGCAAGAGAAGTTGAAGCAGAAGTAAACTTTCCAGCTTCCAGCGAAGTTCCCGAGAGAAGAAAAACTAGAAAACATACTAAGAGCACGTTGAAGAATCGGTACACGATGCTGACCCTCGTTATAAAGCTGAATTTTATTTCACATTATTGGATGTAGCCATTACTGCTCTAACAGAAAGATTTGAATTTCTTCGACATTTCATAGACACCTTGGGTTTCTTTTCAACAGTAAATATCTCAAAGAATTAGACAAACTAGAGCTTTTGAAAAAGTGCAAGAATTTCGTTTTAGCTCATACGGACCAAACCACGAAATCATCTGATGTAGATGCTATTGATTTTAATGATGAACTTTTAGCATTACGCGACATGATACCTACGGATGAGGCATGCACAGAAATTTTCAGGTTTATTTTACGAAAAGAACTTATATCTTAAAAAGCCGATGGCTGTTTCAGCAATACTTTATAAATATTGAGAAAGAAAGATGTAGAGGAACTAATCACAAATTGTTTAGATTTTTTAAATTTAAAAATGAGTTCACAATAATATAAATTTGAGTAGAAAGATGTTGCATCTGCAATACTAATATGTTAATAATAACTAATAACTAATAACTATGTCTTTTTGATTTTGTAAGCCTAAAAAAGAGCCAAGGAGTATTATAAGAATATAAGAAAAATTTAGTAATATATGCTTCAAGATTCACTTAGTAGCTAATTGTTGTTCGTTTCAGTTGTATTATTCTTCCCCATTGATAAGGAGAATACAAAAAAAAAGAAATCACAAAAATAGATCATTTCTTGCACCTGAAAGTATAAAATTCATTATTTGATTCGCTTTGGTTTACAGATTATGAAATTGTTATCATAAACATGTGTTTTTATTTTATTCCTACTCTTTCCGTTTTATATGATTCAGCCTCGAATTCACCAGTATGTCTGGAGTTTTATCTACATTGAACATTTACCAAAATTTAATCTTCACTGGTTTTTATATTGAATATTGAATATTGATATCGCAAGTCGCGATGAACAATTCCAAATCTCCAAGGTAGGGGAGCGGCGGCGAATGCGGCGCATATAAAGGAAAATGCACGATTAAAATTCAAATATAAAGTAAAATATTGTGATAAAATATATTCTGTTTAGGCTAATATCTTACCAATGCTATAAACATGGAGATAATTCAATTGCAGTTCATTAAAACAGTTAATTAATGTGTTTTCCAAAAAGAGCATCTGCGTCAAGTTGTCCTACCTTGTTTGGTAATGTGGCGCGTTCCGATTTCAGTTCATAATTATTAAATAAAAAACAAATTATGAAGAAAAATTAGTAAAATTTAATAAAAATAAGATACATGTATTTACGTTTAATATTATTGACATAATTGAGGGATTATATCTGCCCAAATTTCAAGAAAAAATGTTTTTTTAGCAGTGCAGATTGTCTCACAATAATTTGAAGAGTACTAAAAATGTTGTATTTTAAGATAAGCTTACAGACGTTCTATAAACAATAGATCAAAATTATATTAATAATAAGTAAAATTTATTCTTTTCCAAAACAGTTATAATGATTCAACATTCAAATAGTATCACTATTTTAAACCCTCTAAATATTTATTCTGTCAGAACAAACCTAACCCGAAAACTGGTGAAACGATTTCGAAATACAATTATTCTAAAACAACTCTAAAATACACGATAATAATTAGGATAAAACTTTTTTATGCATATTAGAAACGAAATGTTATTACTTTGAGTAAATATTTCTTACCTTCTAACCAAAAACGGGCACTTTATTTCTACAAAATTCCCCGAGCAAAACAAACCACAAACTTGTGCGCCAAGTTACCTGCCGATTTTAGTCCCTAATGCGTCATATTAGTCGCATGTGAAAAGTATTTAATAAAGATTTTTTTCATAAAAGTTCAATAATTTTAATCAAAATGTTGAACTTTAAAGCATTCCAGAAACTCGAAACAGAATATTTCCAAAAAATTGTATAAGTTTACACGAAACTTCTGTAATTTTTACTTGTTTTTAGCTACTCTGACAATACAAGCGAAATAACCAAAACTAACTTTTCGTCATAAAAATCAGGCAATTAATTTAATTATCCCAATTTTTTAATAATTTGAGGTTGAAAACATATATACATGTAATGAAACTACCTCCACAAGCAGAAAATGCGTTAATATTCGAAAACTGGAACGCGCCACATTAGCCACCGCGCCACATTCGCCGCCGCTCCCCTAAATTGGAATTCAGTATAAGTCCAAAAATCATAATTATTTCGATTTATCAAGATTCGTGGGTCGCGGAATTCGAAAGGATTTCAGAAGTGAAAAGCCTCTCGGAAAAATACGTTATTAATATTTATAATGCTAATTATATTTATTTATACAATTAAATACAAATAACTTGAAGAAGATATACACATCGACATTTTATGGAATATCCCGTGGATATTGGTATATTTCCGCCTTGTCAGATATTTTTCGCGATATTCTTGGGATTTCTGTTACCTGCGTGGGATGTTTCACTCACTGAGGTATCATACACTTCTAATCTTGCAGTATAGACAGGACCTCCTGGCCTCGTTATATAAATTTGGTTGCTGGGTGGGAAACAAGGGAAGTAAAGAAAATGAAATTTCGTGGGCAAATACTTTTGGAAAGATTTTGCTGTAAAATATTGTGTTTTGAGGCCACCTCCGAAGCGCATTTCAACGTAAACGGGACCATCAGTACCATGAGGAAAAGGTTCAGCAAATTCAGCTGGTCGATTTGATCGTCGAAGTAATATCGTAGTATGGCCGGTATATTGAGGTTCTCTAGCGTCCTTCCCCGTTCGTATAAAAGCGGACGTCTTTTCATGATAACGCGCTCCGTTAGGTTGCATCCAGTTGGGTATTATATCTTCGGTCATTGGATTCATATGCCCTTCAAAAGTAGTGCGATCCCCCATTTCTACAAATATTGTGTATTCCTCCAACTGTAGCAATCCATCTGCCGCTAATAAAAAAAAAAACATTATTGGAGTACACTAGTACCCTGGCGGACCGGCTGAACGCAAGTAACCTCAAAGTAATCTCGAATTATAATTAATAAAAGAAACAAAATAAATATCTAAATTGTTGCAATTATAATTGTAGGTTGAAATTTAAGTTAGATTGTAATGCCGTAATTGCAATAAGTTTTTTTCGGCGTTAGAAATTTAAAAAACATAGAGGCTGTCAATGATGTCTGCTGAAGGCGACTTTAAGCGCATCTGAATAGATCTGAGTAGATGCGCTTGAAGTCGCCTCTAGCAGACCTTCAATGAAAGCCACTATGTTTTTTTAATTTCTAATGCTAAAAAATAAACTTATTTCAAATACGGCATCACCTTCTATCGTAAATTTTAACGTACAATTATAATTACAACAATTTAAACATTTATTTTGTTTCTTTTATTCATTATATTTCAAGATTACTTTAAGATTACTTTGTGGTTACTTTATGGCTGCGTTGTAGCGTAACGTTAGCGTTCAGCCGGTCCGCCAGGGTATAAGTTAAACTTTTCACAATTTCGAAAAATCACTGGTTAACAATGTCAACTATATATTCATGAAATAAAATTCTTTTTTACGAGGTAAAAGCTTATAGGTTAATATACTTTGTTATATAACATGGGTTTTGTTCAATGACGTACGACCGAGAACAGAAAGTTCTTGGGCAGAAATCTACTTTTGTTGATTCAACGTTATCTATGCCAAGTTGACAATTCTAACACCTTGAATTAAAAGATTATTTCATTTTTAAAGTGATGAACATATTGAGACAACAAAATTTAGGGTTGTATGCTTAAAAATAAAATTTTAAAAATTAAATAAAACTTGTTCAATTTTGTAATGGCTTTCAATTTTAAAGATATGAAAATATTTATTTTCTCTCGTCTGGAGATTTCTTTCTTTTCAGTTTTTGAAATCCACTGAATTTAATCTACTACTTAATTGATTTTTGTGGTGATCACCTTACCAATAATTTATTATTATAATATTATATTACACATACCTTGAGAATGAAGCAACCCTACGAATGTAACGAAAAAAATGTCTGTAAGCTTCATTTTTACTAAACAGACACAGGGATACAGGAATGATAACTGTTTTTCTTTGTTTCATGTGAGCCGTGACTCAATTAATGGCTGCTATATATACTAGCTTTTATGACTTCTATCCGATAAGAAACAGTTTATATATTCTTCAAAATAATCTATAGAGAGTAAAGATGAAATAAGGTAAAATTGATGAAGTGTGTAAATAATTGTACTCTTCCATTTTGAAGCAAACACGTATAAATACGTCATCTTGGAGGAGGTGAAGTGGCCTATATTTAGAAATTTCACAATGTCTTCTTATTCTTTAATAAAGTTGAAAATGTTACACAATCACGTTTTTTTACTCAACATGTCCATTTGTCACGTTTCCTACTTCCAATTTCTAATTATGCATATATAATTAAGAAAAGAGGTTAGAGACGGCTCCCAGTATAACCGCGGTGAATCACACCTATGGACACGTCTCACGACCCTGCGATAAGTGGCCACAGGGAACTATTAACTCACAATGACAGACCAGAGAAATCCTAGTGTGTTTTGAGGACGCGGAGCGACCCAAGAATGACAGCTCCATGCTGCATCCATCATCGAATGACTGCATCCATCTCGCCAGTGTCTCCTTATATTTTTGGCAGGCGGGTACAAGGGTAATCATTTTAACCGAATATTTTGTGAACAATCGTGGCAGTTTCCTTCTAAGGTCACAATACTTTTACTTCTCCTTGACTGTGATATTGTGGTCGGTCGCAGTCGAGAATTCGATCACGTATCTAGTTCGTTACTTGAAGTTGTGGAGAACGACATCAGGCCTCGAGTGCTTGGCGCGTCCCCAGGTGGCAGACAGGAGAATGCTCGCTGGAAACAGAGGGTAGGGCTGAAATAAAATAGGCCCCGCGGACCAAACACACTGGGTGAAGGATACACTGAGAAAAAACCACGATTGTTTCCTGCTGTGGCCCACTGGGAGTGCTCCGAACCACGTCTGCCTAACCCGCTGACGTGGCGAGGGGCTGATGTGTGCTTGCACTGCCGAGGTGTCAGCCACGGTGGGGATCAGAAGCCAGCCCCTTCGGGCCTTGATCGGGGACTGCGTGGTGTCTGCAGAGGTCGGAATCTGCAGTGCCCTGGGCGAGTTCCAGTCCGTCCGTGTTTTCCGGGACTGGTTAAACGAAGGCTGGGCCCCAGGGAACTGGGGTAAGACTTAGGTCCGAGGGTATACCCGCTCCCAGCTATTTTGGCCCGCACCTTCACGCACGATGCGCTGGCGATAATTCATGGAGAACCTTACACAAACCCAATTAGATTCTACGAAACAAGACACGAGCGCACCAAACATGGCAACAACTCTCAAGAGTACAGTTGAGAGATCCGAATCCACCATAGTTCCTGCAGCAGAGGCCACAAAGCGCGCGTGCCCTACAGAAGATTATAGAGACAGAAGAGAAGTCCATCACGGACCTTATCAATAAGATGGGCCGAACTGACGTCGTCTATGCTGGAAGCAGCTAAGAAGCAGCAGAATATCAGCACGACAGTCAAAACCGGAATTTTTAACATGAAGGAAATGATAGAAAAGCTGAAGTGGCAACTGAAGACACAGAATTCCAACATTGATAGTCTCGTTTGCCTCTTGATGACGGCTGAGGCAAGTCCCAGTAGGGGTATGAGTACGCCGGCTGCAATACCAAAGAATAAGAAAGCAGCATCAAGCCCGGCAGAAAACCAGGCAGCTACGCCGCTCGAGAAGAAGAAGAAAGAAGAG
The DNA here is from genome assembly GCA_932178445.1 of Andricus quercusramuli. Taxonomy (NCBI): domain Eukaryota; kingdom Metazoa; phylum Arthropoda; class Insecta; order Hymenoptera; family Cynipidae; genus Andricus; species Andricus quercusramuli. The sequence continues at coordinate 137,619 of CAKNXH010061557.1, forward strand.
GATACAGCTCCCCAGAGTTGGAATTTGGTCAAGGGCAATAAGGCCAAGAGAACCAATAACCAACTAAGAGGACGTGAGACCCCGCAAAAGACAGTAAATAGAGGGGTGAATGCACATAATGCGGCCTCAGAAAAGAAGCGCAAACGAAGGCCGACCAGAAAGCAACGCCCCGAAGCTGTGTGGTGAAGCCAACGTAGGGGAAGTCATATGCAAAGGTATTGGGAGACATCAAGTCGAAATTGAGACCAGAAGATACAGAGACCTGCATTAGGTCAATCCGCCGGACCAGAAACGGAGAGGTCCTGTTAGAGCTGGGTAAGGGGACGAAGGACGTCGAAGCCTTTGGAGAAGCTCTACCGAAGCATCTGGGGCACATGGGGACCATGAGGAATCTGGTCCGCACTGTCAAACTAGAGATTCTGGACATCGACAGCGTGACCACGAGGGAGGATGTAGAGGGCGCTCCTCAGAGGGACCTCGTCGCAATAGCAGCAGGCGCAAAGGTTTCGATCATGAAGGCACGTGTAGTAGCACGTGTTTGTCCAGAAATGCTGCTGAATATGATGAACTGTTGCTTGAGAGCTGGCATATTCCATAAACAGTAGAAAGAGCAACGTTTAGTTCTAATCAGAAAAGGGAAAGGAGATATGAATTCCCCATCGGCGTACAGACCATTGTGTATGTTGAATACCACTGGAAAGCTCATGAAGAAAATTTTAAAGACTCGTCTGCTGGCACCCACCCCCCATAAGGCTGGGGGTGGGTTTTAGTTTTATTTTTTTTCGTGAATCGAAAAAAAATTTTCGAATAAAACTTACGTATTTTATAAAAGAGAATCTGAATCTATAGAAAACGCTATAGAAAACCTCAACTTAAAATGGTGGCATCCCTAATAAGCGCCAACATTATCTAATTACTGATTTTTTTTAATTTTAAAGGGTTGTCGACCACTGTGAATAAATGTTCAAGATGTTATAGTTTATTTTCGATAATTTGGTGTATTTTTTGGTATAAAAAATATTTAGAAAATATACCGAATGATCGAAAATTAACTATAACATCGTAAACATGATCTAGTTCCTTTTAAAGATAGCAAAAAAAAAAAAATTATAATTGAATATTCTCATAAATTTTCAATAAATTCTTGAACCTTCGGTAACATACCGGTATGTTACCGGTCATATTACCCAACTTTAAATTACCGAGAATTTGAAAACTGTAATGCAGCACGTCACTAGCGAACCTATAATAAGTTCCATGAACTAAAAAAATGTCACTAGTTAAAAGAGACAAAGATATCTCCATCTCTTTTTAACTAATGGCATATTTTCATTTTTATTATAAATCGCTTAACAAATTAAACGTAAAAAAATATATAATATACAGAGTGCACAATCTTCCTGTTTTTTCTTATTTTCCCCTTTTTTCTTGAAATTCCCCTGTTTCCCCCTATTCTCAAAAAACTTCCCTTTTTCCCCCTGTTCTCTTGAAATACACGATATTTGAAAATACAATATTTGAAGTATCCCCATAACATTACAAAATATATGGGACTTTTTAAATAAGTACTAGAAGGTGAACACTTTATATACGTACCTAACTTAAAAATGGAATATTCCAAATTTATCAACTGCAATGTAAAATTTAACGATTTTAAATTCAAAATATTTCCAATTGGTTCGAAAATGATGACGAATTTTTTATATTTACAGCTTTTACTAGTGAACAATATTAAAAAATTACAAAATTTAAAAATAAATGTTTTGCGCAGTAACAATTTTTTTGAAAATATGTAAAAACATGTTTTTTTATATAGTCTTACGCACACATTCAACAAAGGTTGAATATGTCGAACCTGAAATTTATTCAGCTGGAACCAAAGAAACATTTTATCATTTTGCCTTTTCGGAAAAAAAAGTTTGGCACAAATAAAAAATATTTGATAAATTTTTAGAAATGCTTCATAGTTTCAAAATATTTTAGATCTATTCAAAACCTCTTAAATTCCTAAAAATATTTGTAGCTGACCCGAATTTTTCTTGAAATTTTAAAAAATCATTTAAAATGTAATTCTTTTAAAGCTTCTAAATTTTCTGTTTTTGAAATCTTTTCAAAAATCTGCCTTCTTATAGAATCTTTTACAGTTTGAAATTATTTTTTAATCTCTTCGAATCTTCTAAATATTTCTTTAATTCACTCGATATTTAATTTTTTGATCTTAAAAATTGAAACACTTTGCTTCAAAATCTTTTACTCTTTTTCGAAATTCGAGGAAATTTTTTGCAATTTTCTCTTAAAGTTCATTTTTCAAACTAAAAAATCATAAAAAATTTCCCCATATATCTTTTGAAAATTCTCTTTTAATCCTTTCAAAATTTTTAAACCCTCTAATATTTTTAAATTGTACAAATTTTTTGTGAAATATTTCTGAAAATAAAATATTTTTAAAATGAATATTTTAAAACTAGGAAGCATTTCTGAAAATTTATCAAATATTTTTCATTTCTGCCAAACTTTTTCTTCCGAAAAAGCAAAATGATAAAATGTTTCTTTGGTTCCAGCTAAATAAATTGCAGGTTTGACATATTCAACTTTTTTTAAATGTGTGCAAATGACTCAATCCAAAAAAAAACATGTTTTTACACATTTTCAAAAAAATTGTCACTAAACAAAAAATTAATTTTCAAATTTCGTAATTTTTTATTAATGTTTACCAGTGAAAGCTGTAAATATAACAAAATTTGTCATAATTTTTGAACCAATAGGAAATATTTTGAATTTGAAATCGTTAAATTTTACAGTGCAGATGATAAATTTGGAATATTCCATTTTTAAGTTAGGTAGGTATATAAAGTGTTCAAGAGAAAAGGGGAAAAAGTGGAAGTTTTTTGAGAATAGGGGGGAAAAGGGGAATTTCAAGAAAAAAGTGGAAACTAAGAAAAAAAGGGAAGATTGTGCACTCTGCATATTACATATTTTTTACGTTTAATTTGTTAAGCGATTTATAATGAAAATGAAAATATTTTCAATTCATTTACCTAACAAAATTTTATGGCTTCAAATTAAACTGCTTTTATATATTAATATAATTTTTTTTTCACTCATTAATCTTGTCAATCACTTTTTAATAAATTATTCTTTCCAATAATTATAAGTGTCTTCAGTAATATATTCAATAAATAATTTGTCTTCAATTCTAAACTATTTTGATGTAATTTTTACACTAATTTATTTATATATAATTTATTTTTAATAAATTATATATAACCATATATTTTTTAGAGAGAGAGGAAATTTCTAGCTGAATTAATAAAAAAAGTATATTATAAGGCTAATTATTAAGGTTTAAGTATTATTTTTAGTATTAATAATTAAATAATATCAATAAATGTTTAAATTTTGTAACAATTACAATTGTTTATAAAATTAATTAATTACATCAGCAATGAATACAATTCAAACTGTTTTCAAAATACTCATTTTTATATTCAATTTTCCTATTAATAAATTACATGTTTTCATGAATTTTGTATTATTAATAATTACAGCTGCGCTTATTATTACTGAAAACTATGTTCTTCTTTCATTTTTATAAAAAGTATCAAGTTGTAAATGAAGTTTAGTATTTTTGCTATGCATAACATTGCAAGCACGGGCCTACGCGTTCGTAACGCCATCTATTGGATTTATTTGAACTACGATCTTCACGTGACAGGCAGTATGGTGGTAACAACGAGGTCATTTTTGAAATAATACACGCGATACCAGCAGTTTTAAAGTGTTTTTTGCGATAATGACGACTGAAATGATGCTAAGCATTAGTGACATTTGCGAATTTACTGCTTCTACACCGTCTTCTAGAAATTTTATAGAAGGAGAAAAGATTTTACATGATGGACACATTTTATTCTGTGGCAAAATGCCCAACGAGTTGAACAACAAAAACAATATCAATTTAATTGCATTTTGTTTGCAATCTTCACATCTTAAAGTAACGCTTCACGAAATTAAAGGGGAAATAAGCTTCCAGGCCATTATAAAATCTATGAAATGTAGTTGCAAGGCCGGTTTGAGTGAAAAGTGCAAACATGTGGTTACAGTTTTATTGCATTTGCATAAGTATCTATCATAAATATGCTTTATATAATCAAAAAGTATTTTATTTAATATTGTAATGATAAAAGTTATACTTAGGAACTATCAATTTGCATAATTCAAGAAAATTATTAGGAGTTTAAGGCTGGTATCTTGCACGGATATGAAATGCTTGTGGAACACTCCACAAGCAAAAGCACTTGAAGATTATAATCCAGCCCCGCTAATAAGAGATCAATCGTTTCTTCAAATCCGCTTTTGTTATAATCACTTTCACACTTTTTTGCTTGAGCATCCATAAACAGAACAAAATCTTTTACTTTTCGTTTTCCTAGGACTGAATTACATTCCCAGATCGTCTACTTTAACTTTATCATACATTTTCCTATTAAATCACCTTACCAATAATAACTTTTACTTAATTTTAATCAGAATAAAATTTAATTTCAGCGCATTAGTAGTGCGGCCGTTTAAAATTGACCTCGTAGTTTTAGTACTACATTTGGCCACCAGATAGCGTATCGCTGTATTTCAGATTCCAATAACTTATGTGTCTTTGTATTATGTGTTTATTGTAAATAAGATAAATTAGATTTACACAGTATAACGATACGATTTTCATACATATTTATTGGTTGTTTTTTATTAATAAAATATGTATTCAAAAAATAAATTATCTATTATTATTACCTTCTCTAAATAGTAATTAATCTGTATTTTGAAATTTTGATGGATTTGAATTTCGCGGCCTTCAGGTTTAGTTCCTCCCCGAGACTGTAGGGGCGTTGAAACTCGTGTATGGAAAAATACATAGGGCTCTTATGGCACCTTCCAGCGTAGAGGGAAGATAGGTATAGAGGCGACAATGCAATGGGCAGCCTGAAGCACGCTAAGGGGAGCGAGACGGCAGGGGAAGGCTTAGTTAGGGAACCAGCAACGCGAAGGCGCTAGTGCCAGGAACCAGTGCTTTTAGGCTTTACGTGTGTGAGTGGGGTAGGTTAAGAGAGTGTGCCGTGTACATGAGTCGAACTGCAAAAAATTTAGAACCCTTATACCTGGAATGGTCTTTCCGAACTATATTCTGGCTATTAACTTTCTTCCAATATTTTCGTGAATGGAAATATCCACCGATACGTTTTTTATTTGAAACTTTGTATTTTGATATTTCAAGTTAAAATTGAAAAAAAGAACTTTTTTTTAAACGAACCCATTAGAAATTGTTTGATTCGCCCAGACGAATAATTCTTTTTTTAGAATGATTAATTACAATAGTCATTATTATTACAATATGTGAGCATTTATTGAATATTATTTACTTTTAAATTGTAATCATAACCAACACATGAACTTATTAATAAATACACAAATAAAAATATACAAGTAATATCCTTCGCATACAGTAATTATTTTCTTAGAATTATAATAAAATGTATGGGCATTTTTTACATTATTTGATTTTGTACTTATACATTCGCTATTCTCATACTTATCTTTCTGCACTCTTGGAAAAAATCAGAATAATGTAGGTAAAACTTTTTTTTTAAACTTATAAATAAAAAAACATTTTATCATTATCGTAGGTACAGTTGAGGTCTCGAATCCAATAACTCACCCGACTCTCGTACTATTTTCAAAGTATATATTTCAGTCAACTTTTGATGAATTTATCTAAAATATTCCAGGTATTTTCTTTGAACTATATAGAAAAACTTTCTTGCTGGAGGTTGTTTTTAGTCTGAAGTGGCCTCGATACTTTTTGTCTCCGAAAGTAGGAAAATGTGGTTACCGACCGGCCTTAATTTTCAATTGGATATTATTAAACAAAAGGTCATTTTCAACTTTTTATTATTTTGCAGGCATTCGCTGAGTATACTTTGTATGCGTACTCAATTTCAAACAGTTTCAATAAAATTTGTACGAGTTGTGATGATTTATGTTGTAATCACTTACTGAATATTATGAAAAAAAATTTATCTTCAGTCTTTAATTTTTATTCTTAAAACTAAGTTTAGGACATAAGAATTCTAAATATGCCTTGTCAAAATATAGAAGCCTATATCTAAAAAATTAATTCTGTGAATTTGAAAATTCCCATTCCTTGAGACCCGGGGTGACGCTTTTAGCGTTTTCGAGCGTTCGGCGAGTTTGAATTCGAGAGCTCAAGTGCAGAAATTGTTTCATTCAAACACTTTACAAAAATTGAAATTGCGATTCTCGCACAACATTCAAAAACATTAAAAGTATAACAATAACAAAAACCTATAATATTAAAAAACGAACTAATAAACAAGAAATACATTTCTTCTCTTACTTCTCCAGTAAAATATGATATACTTGAGGGTTTCAACTTTTAAAATTATTTGTATAATTTTGACGTATTTATTCGACAAAATTGATATTTATTAACCTACACGTGGAAAGAAGAATATTCTCCAACAGTGCGGGCTCTTGCAATTCTAACATTGTTAATGTAAGGGGAAAAATTAGACATATAATGCCCCATTACGGGAATTTTCCGATTAATAATGATTGTGAAGTAATTAATTTCTTTACGTAATTTATACACGGCTCCTGAGTAGAAGAATAGATATTTTTACCGAAACAAAAAAAAAATCATATTTCCTATACTTTTAACAATAGGGTAACAAAAGTTTCAATTGTTATGTAAAAAATGGTTGCTTTGTCCAAATCTTTTATTTTAAAAAAGTTCAGAACTGAAAAAGGAGAGAATATTCTTATTTCTTAAGACTACAAGATATAACGATCTGCTTTATAAATATTTGATTGTTTCCAAAAATAATATATGTAGATGGTAAAAAATTGACATGCTTCAGACCAAAAGTCGATTTAGATGTTAAAAGTCCTTTATTTCTGCCAACGTTTCGAAAAAATGAGTCGTTTTCCTCTTCAGGACGTAGATTAAATTTCAAAATTCGTCAATTCATCTTAGTATTATTATAAAATCCTCTTCCTCATCTTATCACTTGTAGAGCTTGATTTTTTCCGGAAAAAGAAATTCCGTATTTTTTTTTTTTTCAACGTTAACCCGTGCCCCCGGGCTTTTGAAATTAACATGGGGGTTTAAATGGGAAAAGCTCGATTTTCAAAAAAATTGAAAAAAAAGTACTTGTTATATATTTTTTGTGAATTAAAGTATTGTCACCTCTTGAGGAGTATTTAAGGAATAATTTCCACCCAATAGCTTTTAATTTTGACACACCTGAACCCCTTTAATTTTGCCCGGAAAATACCCCAAAAAATGCAAAATAGCAGTTTTCTATCAAATTCATGCTAAAGACGGTATTTTTAATAAAAAACTCAACATGAATTATTTTTAATCGATAAGTGACGAGTTTTAAAGTATATTTTAAATAATTTTAAATTGTTTAAACAATTAGTATTTGTTTAAACAATTTTTTTCCCCTGTAAATCATGAAAAGTTATTATCTTCCGGAATAAATCGTACAAAGTTGATGAATGTCAAGAGTAGCAGTTCTTGTTTAACTTTTTTGGTAATTATTTAAACAATTTTCATTTGTTTAAACAATTTTTTCTCCCCGTAAAGCTTGAAAAATTATTACTTTCTGGAATTAATGACACAATTAAAGGAATTTAAGAGTAATATTTTTTTTCCACAGAATATTTAGCAATTTTTGAAATAATTTTTATTTGTTTAAACAATTTTTGTTTGTTTGAAAAATTTTTTCCCTGCAAATCGAGAAAATTTATTCTTTTCAGCAATTAATGAAGTAGTGTGAGAGATTCAGAACAGGTGCAAGTGAAGGATTAATAGTTGTTTAAATAATTTCGAAATATCTTAAGCAAAGAAATATTATTCTTAAAATTCGTTAATTGTGTCATTA
>CAKNXH010061559.1:9344-29220 GCA_932178445.1 Andricus quercusramuli
AGAAAAACGCCTGACAGGAGAAGTGTGTCTCTCTAGAGAAGGTCTGACAAGAGAATGAAGTCCGACCAAGGGAAGAGGCCTGGCAGAAGGAGAAGGTAATTCAGAAGAACGCTTGACAGGAGAATAAGGTCTCTCAGGAGAAGGGTTGGCAGGAGAAGATCTCTCAGGAGAATACCTGTCAGGAGAAGAAGGAACCTGATTTTTTTCAGGAAAAGGGGATAGTGTCACGATTCCAGGTTGTCTGATTTTATCAGAAGCAAGCCTGGCAAGAATGAGAGGCCTGGCAGTAGAAGGTCTCTCAGGAGAATACCTGGCACGAGAAGAAGGAACCTGCTTTTTTTAGGAAACGGGGATAGTAGCACTAGTCCCGGTTGTCTAATTTAATCAGAAGCAAGCCTGGCAAGAATAAAAGGCCTGGCAGTAGAAAAAGGTCTCTCAGGCAGGAGAAGAAGGAAAAGGGGATAGTAGCACTATTCTAGGTTGTCTAATTTTATCAGAAGCAAGCCTCGAAAGAATAAGAGGCCTTACAGGAGAAGGAGGTACCTCTGGAGAATGCCTGGCAGGAGAAGAAGGAGCCTGATTTTTTTTAGGAAACGAGGATCATAGCATTATTCCAGGTTGTCTCATTTTATCAGAAGCAAGCCTGGTAAGAATAAGAGGCCTGGCAGGAGAAAAAGGTTTCTCAGGCAGGTGAAGAAAAAAAGGGATAGTAGAACTATTCCAGGTTGTCTAATTTGATCAGAAGCAAGCCTAGCAAGAAGAAAAGGCCTGGCAGGAGATGAAGGTCTCTCAGGAGAATACCTGGCAGGAGAAGAAGCAACCCAGCTTGTCTAATTTTATCAGAAACAAGCCTGGCAAGAATAAAAGGCCTGGCAGAAGAATAAGGTTTCTCAGGAGAAGGCCTGGCAGGAGAACATGGTTTCTCAGGAGAATATCTGGCATAAGAAGAAGGTCTCTCTTATTCCAGGAGTAGGCGGTGGGTGATAGGGAGATGGCAGGCCGCTTGCTGTATTTTGCCAGCGGCCGGTGGAAAAAAGAGGGATGAGGATTTTTTTGCGAAGGCGAGGGCGTGCCTCATCGGCTAGAGTGAGAGCGTCCAGGATAGTTTGGCCGAAATCTTTTTGTTACCCTGGATACCGTGGGTATTTTCCTCGGCCGAAAACCGGGAGCGACTGTTATTTGAATTTTATGAATGAAGTGTTTTGCTATTTAATAGAATGAACCTTTTAGAATGAGACGAATATTTTTGAGTTACAAGAACAAATATGATGACTTTGGAACAATAATTATTCTCATAGGACATTGTAATAAATATATTTTGTTTCAAAAGCAGCTGAAAAGTATATTCTCAATTTATAATTTTTAATGATTAATTATAAAATATTGAATCTATTTGCAAAAATATTTGCAAATCATGATTTTTTTTTCCAAATCATCAATCTTTGCAAAAATGCGATTATGATATTGAATACACTTTTCGCAAGACATGTGAAAAAATGTATACATTTTTTGTATACTTACATATAGGGGGTAGCAGAAAATACAAATTTCGCAGCATGAAACAAATATTTTTCGATTACAGGTCTTGCGAAAGGTGTTTTCAATTTCATGTTCAATTCCAGTAACGATTGTAAAGGAGGGAATCGATTTAACAGTTATCGATAAAATTTCATATCACTTCCTATTGTTAGGCGTATTTTTATTCATTTTATTCATTTTTATTCATAATCCATTACCATTGAGCCAATTCCCTTTCGGGGTAGGCGTGACACTACCCTCATTAGCAAGAGAATTTTATTATGGGAATTTTCATGATGTAACACCTTTCTGTAGCCTGTTGCTAATTCCGAATTATCTTCAAACACATAAATTGTGGAATGTGTTCGATTTGCCATTTTAATACCTTCTTCTCCTTACAAAGGACTAAACTTCAATACCACGGGCAAAACTTTCAGATTATTTTCAACTTTCTTCATCCCCCAAGAAGTTCAATGCGTGCTCCTAATTCCATGATCCAACAAAGAATGGTCTCGCCACGCGCATCTAAAAAAAAGTGAACCAATCAAAGGGTCCGTAGGTTGCGCGTGGCAGAACCATTCTTTGTTGGATCATGGAATTGGATCACGCAGTCAACCCAGTCAATTTGTTAAGGGAATGAAGAAAGTTGAAAATAGTCTGCAATTTTTGCCCGTGGTACTTAAGTTTAGCACTTTGTAAGGATAAGAAGTCTTTAAAATGGCAAATCAAACACATTCCACAATTGATGTGTTGGAAAGATAATCTGGAATTAGCAACAGGCTACAAAGAGGTGTTTTATCATGAAAATTTCCATACTAGTTTTATTTTGCTAATGATTCTTTAAGCTTTACAGGAAAGTTCAAATGGCTTACGAATAAGTCTGCAAGTCGTCGATGATTTACAAAGTTACACGATATTATAATAAATTATGGCCAATCAGGGTCAGTCATTTTCGGCTGTCGTTCTCCTGTCATTTTGCCAGTCGTTTTCTTGTGGTCACGAAAAAATGACAGGGAAAAATGACACACCTGTCATTTTTTTTCTGTCATATCTTTTCGTAAGGGAATGGAGGCGCATGAATATACCCTAAGTTCCATATAACCTAAGTTTCATTTGACCGAAAATCAAGTTGCCGAACAATCATTTATTATAATTTTTATTTTTTTTCGAATCGTCAACTCACATAACCTCTATTTGTCCTAACTCCCGATCATCATAATTTCTATTATACTGAATTCTCATATGGCATAATTTTCGAATTTTTATTCACCATAATATTTATTTATCCCAATTTTAATTTATTCTAATTTTTGTTTCTCCCAATTTGTATTCGACAAATGTTTTTTCCGAATTTCCACATAACCTAATATTCACTTGGAAGAATTTCTATTTGTCATATGTCACATTTATCCGAATTATTATTTGCCATGAAGTTTATTTTCCCGAATTTTCAATTAATTTAATGTCTAGGTATCCGAACTGGCATGCGAAATAATTTCAATGTCACAGAAATTTCATTTCACCTACCAGACTTCCGTTCAGTTTCGAAGTAGTTGTTTCCCATCTAGATGTATTTAATCTGGCAAGTCAGGTGAAGATGGCGCTGTGAAACACTTCCTACCATACCAAATACATTAGGCGCGAAATTCAAATGAGGTCTCTGTTTAGAAAATTAGATTAAATTAAAATTGGAACAAATAAATATTATGAGGAATAAAAATTCAGAGATACAAAAATTATGCCATATGAGAACTCGGTATAATAGAAATTATGATAATTTGTAGTTAGAACGAATAGAGGTTATGTGAGTTGACAATTGGACAAAATAAAAATTATAATAAATGATTGTTCGGCAACTTGATTTTCGGTCTAGTGAAAATTGAAAAATTTATAAATAATCGTGTATTGATTTTATTATTGAATTAAAGAGCTTTTACAAAATAAAAAATAATACCCAAATACACTAGTGGTGAAAAAGACGACCGTGTGAAAAAAGAACGACTGAATAATCCCAAAAAATAAAATTCCCGACACTGTAAAATTTCCGAACAATGAAGTTACCGAATAATAAAATTCCCAAATTGGAAAATTTCTGAATAATAAAATTCCTCAATAATAAAATTCCCAAATTGGAAACTTCCCGACAGTTTTTAATATTACTGAATTTGAAAATTCCCACATAATATAATTCCCGTCATCGTTAAATTACCTGATGATACAATTTCCAAATAATAAAATTTCGGAATAATAAAATTCCTGAACAATAAAATCCTGGAAAATTCCCGACAATTTCTAGTATTACTAAATTTGAAAATTACCGAATAATGCAATTTCCCATTTGGAAAATTCCCCAATAATAAAATTCCTAAATTGGAAAATTCCCTGATAACAAAATGTCTGTATAATACAATTTCCAAATAATAAAATTCCCTAATAATAAAATTCCGGAATCGGAATATTCCCGGACAGTTTTTAATATTACCGAATTAAAAAATGCCCTAATAATAAAATTCCCGACAGCTTGTAATATTACCGGATTGAAAAATTCCCGAATTCGAACAATTGATGAATTTCTTTTACATATATATTTATTCATTAAAAATATAATGATCGAATATTTTTATTAAAAAGTTTGTTCATCTTTAAAGATTTTATAATTAATATTTAAATTTAAAATATTATCATTTTATATATTTACGAATATAGTATTTTATAAAATACAGTACTTTCGAATTCGGTAATGTTATTAACTGTCGGCCGAATAATGAAACTTCCGAATAATAAAATTTCCGAATAATAAAATTCACGAAAAATAAAATTCGGTATTGGAAAATTCCCGCATAATAAAATTCCTGTACAGCTTTTAATATTACGGAATTTGCAAATTCTTGAATAATAAAATTCTCGGCAGGAAATTGCCGAATTATAAAATATTAGAACTAGAAAATTCCCGAGCTTAAATAATTAAAAAAAATACTTCATAAATATTATTTATTTCTTCAAAATACAATAATCAAATATTTTTATCAACAAAAGTTATTTTTCATGTGTAAAGATTTTCAAATTATTTTTTAAATTCAAAATAACAATAATTGAAAAAAATATATTTCCGTATAAAAATTTTCTTCAGTCATTGTTATTTTTTATACAAACAATAATTTTAAAAGCTTTGAATATGAAAAAATTTTGGTTGATAATATTTGATTATTGTGTTATTAATAGATAGATAATATTGATTGAAAACCATTTTTTTAATTTTATTATTTATTAGGTAATCCTGGAATAATAAAATTTTCGACTTGGAAAATTCCCGAATGATGAAATTCCCGACAGTTTATAATATTACCGAATTTGAGAATTCTCGAATAATGAAAATGCAGAATTATAAAATACCCGAACTAGAAAGTTCCCAAATTATAAAATTCCCGAATTTGAACAAATAACATTTTTTTAAATAAATATGATTTATTTATTAAAAGTACAATATTCAAATATTTGTTATATTTCAGGTTTTCAAAAATTATTGTTTGCATTAAAAATAACAATAATTGGGGACAACTTTTTTAATAGAAATATTTGGTTATCGTATTTTTGATAAATAGATAATATTTATTGATAAAAATTCATTGCTGACATTTGGGCATTTTCTATTTCGGATATTCTGAATGGCATGCAAAAGCGAGGGGAGGAGGTTTGGGAGGAAATGAGGAAAGTTAGAGAGAAGTGGGAAGAATGGGATCTGGTGTGGCGGCAAGAAAAAGATAGTTTGGAAGCAGTTGGAGGATATTGAGAAAAATCAAAGGATAAGTGAGAAAGAGAGAAAATCGGATATGGAGAAATTGACAGAAAGAGTGAGAAAGCTAGAGTGTAAGTCTGAGGACATAAAGAAAGGGAATGAAGGGGTAAGAGAAGGAGAGAGTATAAAAGAAAAGAATGAGAACGTTATCCTAGAAAATGTGGGAATGAAATTAAGATTGAGAGAGTTGGAAAGAAAATTGGAAGTAGGAGAGAAGACAAGACGGAGTAGAAATATAGTGATTAGAGGAATGAAAGTGGATAGTGACTCAGAAAGAGAAGTAGTGGAAAAGTTGGTGGGTGAAATTGGGGCAAAAGTGCACGTGGAAGAGGTAAATGTAGTCGGAAGGAAGATTGAAGGTAAATCGCGTATGTATATAGTGAAAGTGAGAAATGAGGAAGAAAAAGTTGTTACCTTGAGAAAGAAAAAAGCTCTAAAGGGAAGAAAGGATAGAAGAGGATATGACGTGGAATGAAAGAAGAAGAAAGGGGATGATGGAGCAGAAAGCATGGAGTGAAAGAGTGATAGGGAAAATGGTATGGATAGGGAAAGACAGAATGTGAATAAATGGGAATGTGTGGACATGGGATGATAAGGAAGATAAATTGAGTGAAGTGTGTAGGGAAGGTCCATGGCGACGAGAGGAAAAAGTGGAGACTAAGGATATAAGGGAGGAGGTAATGGAAACAGTAGAGGGTGAAAGGAAAGAAGGAGGAGAAAACGGAGCGACGAGGTTTCCGCAAAAGTAGGGAGGGGATATAAGGACGAAAGAAGGGAGAAAGGAAGGAAGAAAGAAGTGAGAGTAGCATTTGGGAACGTATCAGGGCTAATGAATAAACATGAGGCATTCTGGCAAGAGGTGAAAAAATGGGATGTAGTGATGTTAAGTGAAACCTGGGTAGCTGAGAGGAAGTGGAAGAGAGTGGAGAGGAAGTTACTCAAGGGATATATTTGGCAGATGCAAGGGGCAAAGAAAGAGAAGGCGAAGGAAAGAAAGAAAGGGAGTATAGTGTCAGGAGTGAGGAAAGAATTGGTGGGAGAAAAGAGAATAGAAATGGGATTTAAGGAAATGGATGGAGTAATAACGAGAATGGTGAAGATAGGAAAAAGAAAAGTGAGGATAGTTTGCATTTATAGGAGAAGGGGAGAAGATGAAGGTTGGAGTGTAATTAGGAAATGGGTGGAGAAAAAGGATGACGAATTGGTGTTGATAGGAGCTGATCTGAGTGCGTGGACGGGGGACAGGAAGGGGAAATATGGGATGAAGAGAGTGAGACTTTCAGGAGAAAATCGAAACACAAACACGTGGACCAGGAGGGTAAGACTGTTGGAAATCCTTGGAGAAACCGGATGGTTTATTTGTAATGGGAACTCGGACGGGATGAGGAAGGTGAGATTACGTTTGCAGGGAAAGGGGAAACAGTGATTGACTACATTCTGGCCGAGGAAAGGATAAGGAGGCTGTTGAAAAGAATGGAAATAGGGAACGAAATAGGTTCAGAACACTTCCCGGGCATTGCAACGTTGAAATGCGGGAATTGGAGAAGAGAGGGAAGGAAGGAAGGAGGAGGGAGCGACAAGGAAAAAAGCAAAGATGGGTAAATGGGGAGTTGATAAGCTGAGAGAATACACGGAAAGAATGGAAGAAGAGAATGGTTTGATTGAACATGGGGGAGGCGTGGATGAGATGTTGTGTAAGATGAGGGGAAGGGCAGAGAAGATAGTGGAAGAAATTAGGCCGAATGAGAAAGAAAGGAGGGAGAAGAGAGGATGGTGGGATGCGAAATGTGTAGAGAGTAAATAGCGCATAAAGTTATTCTTAAAGAAATGGAGAAAAGGAGAGATAGACAAAAAGAAGTATAATAAAAGAAAAAGAGAACACAAGGAATTACTGGATGTAAAACGACAGGAGGAGAAAGTAAGGTACATAGAGGAGGTAGAAAAAGCAATAAAGGAAGGAAGAGAATGGGAGGTGATCAATAGAGAAAGGAGTGAATGGAAAGGAATCAATGAAGAGATAAGTATGGATGAATGGACGGCATATTTCAAGAAATTGCTAGGAGGGGTGGATAGCCAGGTGAGGGGGGATGGTACAAAGAACAAGGAGGGAGTAATAGAAGGCGGGAATGAGTTGACCAGAGAGGAGGTGAATTAAGCAATTGAGAAGATAAAAAGAAATAAGGCGTCAGGAGAGGATGGGATGGAGAATGAAGCGTTGAAATTTGGCGGAAGAAGGGTTAGAGAAGAGATTTGGGAAGTATGTAATAGATTATGGAGAGGGGAAGGATGGCCGAAGGAGTGGAGAACAGGTTTGGTAGTTCCTTTATTAAAGAAAGGAGAGGGGCAAAAAGTGGAAGATTATAGAAGAATCACTCTCATGCCAGTAGCGTATAAGGTTTACGCGGAGGTGCTTAGGAAGAGATTAGAAGAACAGGTAGATGAGAAACGAAGTATTCCACACAATCAAACAGGATTCAGAAAAGGGATGGGATAACATTTTCGTACTAAATTATTTAGTCAACAGGAACCTGGGACAGAAAGAAGGAAAACTGGTCGCACTCTTTGCAGATTTTAAGGCAGCTTGCGACTCGGTGAATAGGAAAGTTTTGTGGAAGGCAATGAAAGAAAGGGAGGTGGACGAAGAGCTGATTGAGAGGATAAAAGAGGTCTTTACGGTGAGAAAGACAAGGGTGAGGATCGGGGAACAGAAAGCAGAGGAATTCTGGACAGGAAGGGGTTTTAGGCAAGGGTGCCCGCTAAGCCCGTTGTTTTTCTGCATATTGTTAGCAGACCTAGAAGAGAAAATGGAAAGGAAAGGTAAAGGTGGTATTGTCCTAGGAAATAAGATAATATACTCGTTAGCGTACGCTGACGATGTGGTGCTTCTGGCAGAGAATGGAGGTGGAATGAACTTGCTAATGAAAGGATTCAAAGAGTACGTGAGAAAGAAAGACCTGACAATTAATATGACGAAGACAAAGATAGTATGTTTCAGGAAGAGAAGGAATGAAGTAAAGTATGGATGGAAGATAAATGGGGAAATGGTGGAAATGGTAGAGGAATTTTGTTATTTAGGATTCTGGTTCGAGGCGGGAGGTGGAAACGATCTGCAAGTGAAAAAAATGATGGAAAGTGCTAGTAAGGTGATGGGTCAAGTGTGGGGGATTGAAAAAAGAAGATTCAAAGAGGACTGAAATATGAGATTATGGCTGTTCGATTCACTGGTATGGTCTGTGGTGTGTTATGGAGTGGAGATTTGGGGATGGAGGGAGTACAAAAAAGTAGAAAACATGCAAGAGAGATTTCTGAGATAGGTTATGCGAGTGAGTTGGAACTGCCCAGGTTATATGTTGAGAGAAGAAACAGGGAGGGAGATATTGGTGATAAGGCAGAGGAAAAAGGTATGGAATTTTGAAGAGAAACTTAAGAGTCGTAAGGGCAGCAAAGTTGCACAAGCATGCCTGCAGGAAGTATTAGATAGAGCGAGGAAAGGAAACACGGGACATTTAAGAAGGGAGGAGCACAGATGGAAAGTGAGAAGAGAATGGAGAATGTGTGACGAGGGGAGGGAGTGGCAGGTAGTAGAGGGGGAAATGAGTAAGAAGCAGGAAAAGAAGAGGTGGGAAAAGATTATGGAGTCAAAATATAATAAATGGTATAGGTTCATCAAGATGTAAGGGGTCCCAGAATATTTAGGGAAATTGAAAAAGGAGTGCAGGTGGTCCAGGATGATACGTTTCAGAATGGGAGAAGGTATGAATGAGTGTAAATATTGGATGAGTGAAGAAATGAAAATGTGTAGGGTATGTGGGTATGAAAGGGAATCTTGGGAGCACGTGTTGGAGAGATGTACAGGAGAAGAGGAAGGGGGAAAGAGCGTTGTAGATAAAGTTAGGTGGATACTGAGCGGTTGTGGACAAGGGGAAAAGTGGATGAAGAGCTTAGAAGAGAAAAGGGAAGAGAGAATGCATGTGGGAGGCGAAAACCAAAATTGAAATATGGATAAGGAAAATTAGTGTTGCGTGTTTTTGAAAAGCTTGAAGAATAATGGTAAGAGGAAACGGAATCCCTGGAAGGTCTCACGCACTTGCTAGATAATAGTTATTAGCTAGTAAGATAATAGTTAAGAACTTGTAAATAATAAGAAGGCGAAGCGACCATAGGTTAAGATAAGATAAGGCATAGAGGATAAGTGAAATTGTAAAAGATGTAAAGGGAACGGAGCCCTCAAACCCGTAAAAGGGAGAGTAATAAAATACAATACAATACAATACAATACTATTTCGGATATTTGTAAAATGTTATCAAATGGGAACATTTTTATGAAGCCTGTCACTATGGTTATTGAAATGTCTGTACACATAGCCGCAGTTTTTCAGTACAAACAGTGGGAGATGGAAAAGGGGCTATTTGTGCCGAATTTTTGGTAAAAGGTAGTAGAAACTTTAGGTGGAAAGCACAAAAAGTTACTTGAAGTTATAAGTATATTATATTATTATATTCACCAATAAAATTGAAGATAATCACCAAGGTGAAGACCAGTGTGTAAACGATCTTCATTTTTTCAAAGTATAGAAAGAACTGATGAAAGAGTTAATTAATAATTTCGTTAAGAGTATGAATAATGAATAATGTGGTCCTCAGTTAAATTAAATAACGTAAAAACGTTATCTTCTGGAATATATGCTTTGTAGCTGATACTTATATTTACATTAATCAGTACAAGGAACAAAATTTATTATGTTCGTTAAAACTGACACCAATACTTATATAATCTTCAACGTTTCATGGAACACTGGGTTTTGCATAAAAAATTAATATGCACAGAAAAAAAGGGTGGGCTCATTTTGAATTGGATACTGACCCAAAATTGACACACAGCATTTTTTAGCCTTTTTTAGCTTATTTCAAAAACAATTAAGAAACATAAAAGAATTATTTATAGGGAGAGTAGTCCTAAGTCAGCACTTTGGGTTAAGCCGGCACTCTCGCGTTTCTCAAAGATGGCGCGCGTGTCGGCTTAACCATTTTGTCGTACGATCGTTTGGTACAAATTTTTCGTGCGAACGGAATTCCATTTTCTTCCACTCTTGTGGAGCAGCTACAGGCGTGTAAATATTTTGAAAAGTTCAATTAATTAAGTGCGTTGGTTTCTGTGTTCTGTGTGCTTTCGCCTGATGAAGTCGATTTTTTATTCGGATTTGTTTCATGTGTGTAATCGCATGAAATGTGTAAACATTCGTGGTGGTCCTGAGTCGGCACCAAACAGGTCGTCCTGAATCGGCACCTTCTTTGTTGCTTTTGTTGTTATTTTATTTCGTTGTGCCTCAATTCCATGTCACTCGCCTCTTGCTGGCTTTTTTGTTTAGGTGTCTTTTGACTGCATGTTGCTTGTCTCTGGTAGGTGTTCTTTTATTTTCTGTGTTTTCTCATTGACTTTCCTCATTGACAATATTCTACATGTTTTTTCATTGTGAATGATTTAAATTATTCCATTTCCTCCTAAAACTTACAGGATCTGTCCTTTTTCTTGCATTTAAGCGGAACAAATTACCCAGATAACAAAATGCCGGCACGGTAGCATACTATGAGCTGGCACGTGGGCCGATTGACCAGACCAACCTGCCGGTACATGCGCAGCTCAATACGCGCGCCATTGATGTCTATATGGCCCGCACGAAGTCGGGCGCACGCGGTCTGGTGATATGCCGGCCATGCTCCGGTAAAATGCAGGAACTAGATCCGGTAAAATGCAGGCTACCTTCCGGTAAAATGCAGGCTGAGTGTGCGAGTAAATTAAAATTTAAAAAATCTTTTCTTCTGTAAATAAAATACAAATTTCCAAATATCACGGAAGGTAATGACGAGATTCTGCGTATAATAAGTCCAAGTTGAAAGAAAAATGTCAATATTATAAAAATATCTTTTTATAATATTGACATTTTTCTTTCAACTTGAACTTTATATTATCATACGCAGAATTTCATTACCTTTCGTGCTATTTGCTAATTTGGTTGATTTGAAGGACACCGACAGCAAAAAATTGCTAACAAATTTTTTGTTCCACACACAGCCAAAACAATACCAAAAACCGCAAACGATGAAAGGTATAACTCCGTTAAACAAGTGGATTACTCCGTTTTCCAAGTGGATTACTCCATTTACAAGTGGATTACTTATTCTTCTATTTTATCTGGAACGAATAACAATTATTGTTTGCAAATCGCACACATCCGAGCGAAAATTCACGGGTGTGAACGCCACACGAGATGAAACACGACAAGAACAGCTGATCCAAAACGCGCATGCGCGTTTTTGATCTTAAACTACTCGCACTATCAGCCTGCAGCGGTCGTGTAAATCGCAGGCCCGTCTGTCCTCGTCGCTTGCAAGCCCGACGGGCGTCTAATGTGCCGGACCGTTGCCTGCCGTTGTCCGCCTTTCGGTCGCATTCCGACTCTGCCGGCCTGTCGCGTGCATTTAGGAGGCACGCTGGTCTCCAGCCCGTCGGGTCGATCGCGTTCCGGCACGTATTGTTATCTGGGTATGTGCCGACTCATGGCATCATTGACATCATTGACATCCATTATCACAGCTGATTTTATATACTGTGACGGGGTAATTCGTACCCTGTACAAATACATTTAAAAACTATGAAATTCAGTTTTAAAATATTATTGAGGACATGAGGACCACATGAGGACCAATACTTGCCAGACCACGGGGTTCCAAGTTTATAGAATTTTCATTATTTTCTCTAATTTTTTCTTGTTTCACTTTATTTCATATTCAACTTGAGTGGAAAGGGTGGATCAATCACCCCCACTCAACAATAACAACAACTGTCAGATTCTGCGAGGTTGGATGTAGTGGATGTCAGCTGTCACCAGAGACTAAGAAGAGGAGATTTTCCTGGCGCATGCGTAGTGGATGGGATTCCCGCACGTGCTAGAGCGCTCGGAACAACAGGATTTAGCTGGCGCAGAGAATCTGCGCGTTGACCCGATTCAGCGCACCCCTGGACCATCGACTAGCGGCAGACCATGAAGGCCTGCGTGGCATATAACGCACTCCGACTGTGCGCCACCACACTATCGGAAACCCAACCTAGCAGTTGTCCTTTTCCTTCAGTTGTTCCTCTCACTCAGTAGTTCTGCGCTCCTCACGCGAGTGGCTCTCCGACTCTTATAAGAAGGAGAACGGAGACGCCACTCTGAATATTCATTCGTAATTCCAGACTCGTAGTGTCTGCATCGCATTGTAAAGCGATTATATTGGAAATTATTTGATTTGAAGGCTAACGAAGAAAATTCGAAAATGAGAGGACGCGCACGCGGAGGAAGGATTCTGTTAGGTTGGTCTTCTTTCATTTCCTTCTGTCAATTTAACTTGTCCTGTAGTGTCAGCAAATCTGTAATTGAGCTTTGAAGTAATTGCTGGGTCCGCGTCGAACCCCGCTTGGAAGGATAAAATAATCGAATAAAATCATAAAGTCATAATATGTTCGAGTGGTCACTCGGACCACTCTCTAATCAGAAAATCGCGCAGTGTAAAGATGGCGGTTACTTTTCAACCGGCATGAAATGTCGGCGTCTCCAGACGGTAGCTCTCGTTTGCTTGGGGCGAAGGCCCACTCGTTATAATTGTCGTTTGTTTATTTGTTGATCCACTGATTATACTTGCCTCAATTATAGCTAACTTCATTCGAAACAGAAAACCGTGTGATTGATTTTTTTTACCTCTACCCTTGTGTTACTCCATACTCCGCCACTCTGCTGGAGCTGTCGAGCAATTAATTCATTAAATCTTTCAGAAAAATTGAAATCATTTAAAGTATCTTTTTGATAGTTCTGAGCTAGAAAAGTACCTGTCGCCCTTTAGATAATTCTTGGGCTCAATCCAACTGCTTGGTTGAAAATAATCTTCTTTGATTGAAGGATTCAACTAATTTGTTACAAATTCGTTTTTTCCTTGGTTGAATTAAAATGTTTTTTTTTTCAATTCAAAACTGAGACCTGTCTTTGAAATAATTACTATTACATTATTCGTTGAAAATTAGTTTCATTCTGGTGAAAAATTAATTTCTTCAACTAAAAATCTAACTATTCCAGTTGAAGGGCGATCATCCATTATTTAATTGAAAATTCAACTGCTTGGGTGCAACTTGAACCGCTTTCTTAAAAAACTTTTTTTGGTTGTAAATTAACTGTATTTGCTTGAATTTCGTTTTTTTTTTGTTGATATTAATTTTTAAACTGAATATGTAACAAGCTTATGTATGTACAAGTTTTTAATTATTTCTGAATCATTTCAAAATTTCGCAATATCTCTTAAACTTATTTAAATTCTTTCTAAAACTGTAATGTAAAATTGCAACATCATTCTTTAAAGCCTTCTACATAATTTTTTGAAATTTTAGAAACCCTTTGAAATATTTCTCAGTATACTTTGAGAATTCATTTGCTTGAAGAAAACCATTTGAAATTTTCCCACGAATCTTAAGAAAATTTTATTATTCTCTTGAATCCTTTTAGATTTTTTGGAAAGATTCTGAATTTTTTTCGAATTCTTCAAAAAGCTACATGTTGTTACAAATTTCGTTATTCTTTTAATTATTTTTTAATCTTTTTAAAACTTCTAAACCTTTAAAGAAATAATGCAGCTTTCCTGATTTTTTTTTAAATTCGGCAAATATAAAAAAAATTGTCATGAAACGTAACACATTTTTTGGCAGATTTTTAAATCTTAAAAAAATATTCTTTTGAAATAAGACATAAATCATTAAAAATGTTTTTAAACAATTTTTAACGCACAAAAATATATCGTGATGAATTAAAAAAATGGTCACTGTAAGCCGATTTTCTGGAGAGACAAAAAACTTTCTATACAATCTAATTTTCAGTTTCATTAAAAGCTAAGATTTCTTTTTTTAAATTATCACTTGGTGAACCAAGTAGTTAAATTTCCACTAAAAAAAGATTCTTTGATATTTGAACCAAAAAATTTTTAATATAGAATAAAAATAGTCGAATTCAACCAAGAAGATAAATTCTTGACGAAATAGCGATTTTATAAACATAAGTAATAATTTAAAAATAATTAGAATTATTTTTTTATTGAATTAAAGAAAAGTCGAATTTGCGACAAAATAGTTGAATCCTTAACCAAAAAACATACATTTTTAAACAAGAATTTAGGACCACAAAGATGAATTTTCAAATAAAATTATGAATGTTCTATTAAAAAAAGGAATTTTCAACAAAGTATTTATAGTTAAACCAACAATATTGATCCTTGATTTGGCCAACAATATCATTGTAAACGAATTAATAATATTATCAAAATCATTAAAATAGAGATTTGCAGCATAATTCATTGATTATTGTTTTTACATTTTCTTTTTATTATCACTGTTAATTACGTTTGACCGTTTGCTTCGACTTTGGTTCATAAACAATATTGAAAATTAGTTTTAAAAAAAAATCAATTTTGTAGGTGTCGCTGTTCTTTAAAAATTTCATATATCATGCCTCCAGGAAATATCTTCATGAGTTCTTTTCGGTCCATTCGATGCATCATACCAGATTCCTTATCTACTGTAACCCGCTGTTGACTTGCCGCTGTTCTATTATATAGTCCGCGAAGAATATTATCCTCAAATATTCCCACGATTTTACTGCTGAAGTTGGTTAGAACAAGATATTTTCTTTTTGGTACTATTTTTTGAAAAATTCGTCCTGCGTACCTTATATGTGCTTCAGTTTGCTCAGGAAAAGTGTGTTGTAGTACTATGCCAGGCTGGTGTCCCTTTCCAGTACAAGCTGGCCTGGCAAGAGTAAGAGGCCTGGCAGGAGAAGAAGGTCTCTTAGGAAAATGCCTGGCAGGAGAGGACGGTCTGTCAGGAGAACGCCTGGCAGAAGAAGGTCGGTCAGGACAAGGTCTGACATGAGAAGCATCTATCTCTGGAGAAGGTCTGTCAGCAGAATGAGGTTCAGTCGTAAAATAAGGTCCGCCATAAAAAGATTCGTAATTCGTGTGTGCGCCATTAGGTAAAGTGTCGAACGGCGAACTTAATTCTGTAATAAAAAATATAAATAGATGGGCAGTAATACGCAATATGTGAGGTGGAGGCTCTAATTCGGTATTGTCAAGAGAACAAGATTCCTCTGCTGTTGGGTTGTGATGCGAACTCTCACCATAGGGTGTGGGGAAGCACAAACATCAATGACAGAGGGAGAGATTCAATTGAATACATAGCAGGCACAGAACTGGAGATTCTGAATCAGGGTGATACTCCCACATTTCAGACTAAAAACAGAAGTGAGGTTCTCGATTCGACTCTATGTTAAGGTGCACTGAGGAGCAGGGTGGTGGATTGGAGTCTCCGATGGAGAGTCTCTTTCGGAAAACAAACACATCGTGTTCCAATTAACCCTAGGAAACCGGTGGTTTCTAATATCAGAAACCCCAGAAATACACTTTGGGACTCATATAAAGAGGAACTCGAAGGGAGGCTTGCGGAATTCTCCACAAGCTATGGTACCATTGATGAGTTGGAGCACGCCGCGGATTTTCTGCGAAGGGCTCTGACAACATCATGTGAGAAAAATTGCCCTACAAGCACTATCAAGTCTAGGAAGGGAGCAGAATGGTGGAACACCCACCTAGAGAGACTCCGTAGAAAGACAAGAATGTTGTGCAATAGGGCAAATAGAACTAAATTGCCTTCGGACTGGGACATCTATAAGGCGGCCCAGTGCGAATACAATAAAAATATAAGGAAGTATAAGCAGAAAGATTGGAGGGGCTTTTGCGAGGAATCGAAAAACATTCCGGAAATAGCGAAGCTCTACAAGATCCTAGCGAAACATCCGGAAGCTCGCCTCGGGCTCATAAGGCTCGATAATGGTGAGTTTGCCGAAGATGAAAAAGCAACGCTGAATCACCTGATGGAAGTTCACTTCCCGGGTTTTCAGCGAATCCGAACCTACCAAGAGGAGGAAGACCGGGGCCAGGGGGTGGAGAGGGCCGACTAGAATTTCGCCGCTAAGGTCGCTGATTACAAAAAGGTGGAATGGGCAATAGGATCCTTTTGCCCCTTTACATCACCAGGGGCGGATGGCATTTATCCAATGCTTTTACAAAAAGGCATGGATACACGTGTCATCGGCATGGAAGGTTGGCAGAGTGGCCTTCATACCCAAACCTAGGAGGGAGGGTTACACTGCTGCCAAAGATTTCCGACCAATCAGCCTAACATCTTTTATCCTGAAGACGCTAGAGAAGCTGGTCGAGAGATACATTAGGGATGAGGTGCTTTTGGCTAGCAAGGGTAGCTTGCTTTCCAGGCAGGCTGCTCGGTCGAAACTGCGCTTCATGCTGTCGTAGCAAAACTGGAGCAGCAGTTGGAACAAAAGGGGTATGCTGTGGGCGCTTTCTTGGATATAGAGGGTGCCTTCAGCAATACTCCTCCAGATGTCATCTGTCGAAAGGCTTTGAGATAGGGTCGCATATAATTCCTTCGGGCAAATAATTGAGTTTCCTGTTTTCGATGTTCGCTTAAAAGTCGGATAGATCCAGATAGAAAACGATTGTTGGACTTGGATGAAAAGAGTTTTCTAACTAAAGTTCCGACGAAGTTCCTGATAGGGACGGACTAAAATCCGACGTGGGCTATCCACACCTTTATTCGGTTTTGTATCTGACTCTATCGGATCCTATCCGTCATTTAATGCAGGGATCGAATAAATAAATCGTTCTCGTATATATTTATTGAAATGAGGTGATCGAATTTTATGTAGAATAATGCAAGAAAGTTGCGGCTTTTCATAAAATTATCAACTTTTTCACGACTTTTAATTACAGCAAGGTGATGATTTATTAAATGTAATAAACATAACTGCTCAAACAAATTATTATTGTTGATAACTATCTACTCCTATAGTCGTGCTAGAAGATTCTTATTTTTTCTGAAATTTTCAGCAAATATTTAAGAGATGACTGCAATTTTTTGTTGCTTTATTCTAGGGGAAGATAGTTTTAAAAATAATAAATTATTTAAACAGTTATTTTTCTCAACTATAATTAATTATTGCCTCGTTGTAATGGAAGATTTGAACTAAAATGTAGAAACTCAGAAGAAAACGCGACTTTTATTATGATTATAGGTTCAAAATTAAATAATTTAGAAAGTTAACAATAACTTTGAAAATTGTAATTAGCTGGTAGATTTGATTGAAGGGGGGGGTAGTGTTGGTAAATATTAAAGAAAATGTTGTTTTCGGAAAGTATAAAAGGTAGATTAAGGTTGAAAGTATATTATACTATCATATTCACCAATAAAATTAAGGAGAATCACCAATGCGAGGACCAGTGTATGAACGATCTTCATATTTTCAAATTAGAGAAAGAACTAATTTAAGCGTGATTTGATAATTTTTTTATGATTGTGCATAATGAATAATTTGATCTTTGATCAAATTATATACACTTAAGTCGTTATCTCGTCGATTTCATGCGTAGTATACTTATATTTACATAATTTAGTTCAAGGAAAAAAATCTACTAACGCACTAAGTTCGTTAAAACAAGTGCCAACATTGATATAATCATTAACTTTTTGTGGAACTCTGGTTTTTATACGCAAAATTAGTATCCACAAAAAAAGCTGGACTCATTTTGAGTCGGATATTGTTCCGATAGAGAAAGACCTTGGGATTCTAAAGACTTGTTTTCGAAATTTTGAGCCAAGATTTGGGGATGAGTCTCGTGACGGCAAAATTCATTCCAAGCAGCTGCCTATTCATCGCAGCTTATTCAGTAATTTCTGGTGAATCACCAAGAATTGTGCCAATACATTGCACAACTTTGGTAGCACAAGCATCTTATTCAGTAATTTCTGGCGAATCACCAGAAATTGCACAAGCACCTTGCATAACTTTGGCAGCACCATATAGTCCTGACCTGACAATTTTTTTGTTAAATATTCAACTGGAATCTTTCTTGGATAAAAATTCAACTATTTTTCAAAAATTCGTATTTTTGTCTTGATAATTCATCTGCTTTAGTAGAAATTTGTCTCTTTTTTCTTTGAAAAAAGTGCAACTGTTTGGTTGGAAGTTAATCTTCTTCGGCTGAGGATTTAAATAATTTGTTCAAAATTCGTTTTTTTTTGTTTGGATTAAACTGTTTCTTATTTAAAATTAAAATTTGTCTTACTTGAAATATCTACTATTACATTATTCGTTGAAAATAAGTTTTTATTAGTTGATAATGAATTTTTTCAACTGAAAATTTAGCCTTTTGGGTTGGAAAATTTATCATTGTGGTTAAATTTGTTTTCTTCCATTAAAAATGTTACTATTTGTTGAAAATTCGATTTTTTTGTTCAAAATTCATTTTTTATGCACAAACGTTGACTTCTCCATTTTTGGATGAACATTGATGTATATTGTTGAAAATTTGTCTATTCTGGTACAAAAACTAATCTTCTTGATTGTTTTTTTTTGGTTCGTATATTCAACTTTTTTGGTGCAAACATCATTTTTGTTGGAATATCATCTATCACATTTTATGTAAAGAATTTATTTTTCTAAGTTCAAAATTTAAC
This sequence comes from Andricus quercusramuli, assembly GCA_932178445.1. Classification (NCBI taxonomy): domain Eukaryota; kingdom Metazoa; phylum Arthropoda; class Insecta; order Hymenoptera; family Cynipidae; genus Andricus; species Andricus quercusramuli. Next base: position 28,268 of record CAKNXH010061559.1, read on the forward strand.
TTTTTCCGTTGAGAATTCATCTTTTTTTAAAAATACAATTGTCACCCATAATTCAATTGTCTTCTAATAAAGCCCTTTTTTGAACTTAAATATTTAACATTTTCAAAGAAAGTGAAACTTTTTAAAAAACAATTTATATCTCGAAAGAATAGTTGAATTTTCAACTGAAATTATGAATCTGTAACAACAACAAAATTGAATTTTTAACGAAGAAGTTCAACTTCAACCAAGTAATTGATTTTCGAAAAAAAAGATTCGTTAATATTTCATCAAGAAACATTTTAATTTTAAATAGCAACAGCAGAATTCAACCAAAAAATTTAAACCTAGAAAGATGAATTTTCAACTGAAATAATGAATTTTCGAAAAAAATGAAGTTTTAACAAATTATTCATAGCTGCATCAACAATGTTGATTCTCGATCTTTATTTGTATTGCTTACTCGTATCCCCTTTGATCGGACTTTGGTTCACAAAGAATATTGTACATCAGTTTAAAATTTCAAAAAATCAAACTAATATTGTGGGGGTTGCTGGACTTCGAATATTTTATATATTCTGCCTGCAGGAATTATGTTCATAACGTCTATACGATCCATTCGATGTATCAAACCAGATTCCGCGTTCATGAAATTTGCTAAAACGTGCCATTATAAAGTCCGTGAAGGATGTTATGCTCGAATATTTCCACAAGTTCACCCCCGAAGTTCGTTGGAACACGATGTTCTTCGTATGATTGTATTTTATGATAAGATCGACCTGCGTATCTTATATGAGCTTGAATTTTTTAAGAAAAAGTGTGTTGTACTATTCCAGGCTGATGTTCATTTTCAGCATAACCAAGCCTGGAAAGAGTAAGGGGGTCTGGCAGAAGAAGGAGGTCTGGCAGAAGAAGGAGGTCTTCCAAGACAACAGGAGAAGAATGTCTCTCTGGAGAACGCCTGGCAGAAGAAG
>CAKNXH010061559.1:29230-56100 GCA_932178445.1 Andricus quercusramuli
TAGTAAATCGAAGTTATAAACTCCGAGCCCGAACGGTACTGATGCTGATCTTTCAAAGCTCAGAACGACACCAGAACTAAAATCGAAGCAAATTCGTGGATATCCTTCAGAGACCCCAACTTTGGTATGTAGACGTACTGCGCTTGCGCTAGAACACGTAAGAGTAATACGGTGCGACAGCCCGTTACCATGGCAACAATAATTCGCGTCGTGTTCCTCCTAGGCATAGCTAGCGCAAGCGCAGTCCTTCCCGAATGTGTTCGAAGGCACAAACAAGGAACTTCGAGAGAGAAAGAGGGGTAGGGATGAGAGGGCGGAGTGGGGGAGAGGGGGGATAAGGATGAGAGAGAGAGAGAGTGGAGAGAGAGGTTGGTATATAATTAAATAAATGAAAGTTTTTAATTTACAAATTATAACTTGATACATTTATTTAATACATAATACCAATACCTACTACGGATATTTGCTTTACCTTTCATTCTGCTGTTATAATATTCCAATGATTCTTGCATTTATTTCTGCATCCAGAATCAACTTCAATGGTCTGGACTGTTCCTGGTTCTGTAATTTTTAGCAGTTTGGTAGAAAGTTTTCCTTTCCAATTGAAATTCATTGTGTCCTATCTGGTATGTCATATCAGCATTTCATCTACAAACATTTCTGCTACCCCAAAGATTACTAGTTTATTTTTCTGATTATTCCTATCTTCCAGTTCCTTTATGCGAAATCCGTGAAATTATTGGAGCAAGCTTAATGTCGTAAATTTCCGATTTCTCATTAGCGACTGTTTCTACAGTATAAATCCCATTCTCAAGATATTGTAACCTCAATCCTACGTTATCCACTTTCCATTCCATTATATTGAAGAGCTCACTAATACCGTCAGAATCATTTTTAAGTTTATTTAAAAACCCTTATACACTGCTTTACCCCGATTTGAGGAATATTTCAATTCAATTTACAAGACATTAAGGAATTTTAGAAATTTTTGAGAGATTACAAATATTTTTTAAATTAAAAATATTAAGGATGTTTGAAATATTTCTTTCCTTTATATTTATATAATTTTAAATACAACTAAACTAATCAAGCAAAAAAATATTTATTGGAAATTTCAATTTCGTATTAAAAGTTATTTTTCTTCATTAAATTGAAAATAAATTCACTTAACGTGGTGGGGTTCACTGGACTGTGTACATTTCATATTCCGCGCCTCCAGTGAATTCTTTAGAGTCCATTCGATGCACCTCACCAGATTCCTTGTCCACTGAAACCCGATGTTTCTTTGACTTTGTGCAATTATATAGGCCGCGAAGAATATTATCCTCAAATATTCCCACAATTTCACCTCTGAAGTTGACTAAAACGCAATGTTCTTCGTATGGTTGTATTTTGTGATAAATTTTACCTGCGTATCTTATGTGAACCTGAATATTTTCAGGAAAAGTGTGCTGTAGTACTATTCCAGCCGGATTTACATCTATAGCATAAGCACGCCTGGCAAAAGTAAGAGGTCTGGCAGGAGAAGAAGGTCTCTCAGAAGAACGTATGGTAGAAGAAGAAGGTCGCTCAGAAAAAGGCCTGGTAGGAGAAGGTCTTTCAGGAAGAGCCCTGGAAGAAGAAGGTCTTCCAATACAAGGCCTGACAGAAGAAGAATGTCTCTCAGGACAAGGCCTGACAGAAGGAGAAGGTGTCTCAGGAGAACGCCTGGCAGAAGAAGAATGTCTTTCACGAGAACGCTTGGCAGAAGAGAAAAGTCCTTCAGAACAAGGCCTGGTAAGAGAAGAAGTTTTCTCGCGACAAGGCCTGGCAGGAGAAGAATGACTCTCAGGAGAAGGTCCGACAGTAGAATAAGGTCCGCCATAAAAAGATTCGTAATTTGTATATTCGCCATTAGGTAAAGAATCGAAGGATGAAACTAATTCTGTAATTAAAAATTTATGAAATTTTAGATGATTATGGAAATTTTTTTAAATGTTGGAAATTTATAGCATTAACTTGGTACTGCTGTGGAAACAAATTTTTACATTCTCATCCTATAATGAGAAAGTATTGAATTTGTGTGAAATTTCACCCCCTCCCCTGTTTTTGTCAAATGTCCACGTTTTGAGACCCCCTGAACCTAAAAAACAGGTTTGTACAGAATGTCTGTCTGTCTGTTAGTCTGTCTGCTTGCCTTTCTGTTAGTCTGTCTGTAGACTTTTAGTTTGTTAGCACGATGACCTTCGAAAGAATTAAGCTATTGGATTGGGCTTCGGTATTCTATGCATGTGTCCTAAAATGAAGGTCAAGTTCATTAGCCTTGATAACTCTGAACGCGCCTTAATGCTAAACTGTATGCTCCGAGCCTGACATGACACTTTCACTGTCGTTCTTGGTTTCCATGAAATTGAAAGTAAGTGATTCGTGCCGAGCGATTTGTGAATACCAAGACCTAATTGATACGAAAATTGATACGACACGTCTAATTGATACGAGAAATTGATTCTGGAATTGAACATCTTCCTAATTAAACGCATTGCCCTGCTGGAAGTAAGAAGGTAGAGATCCTATCCTTTTGAATCATTTTGAATCTTTATGATCAAAATAGATAGAGAAAATGTATCCCATTCTACCCCTTTGTCAATCTCCATTTGCGTCTATCTTTTTCAATCATCTCTTTTCTATCTCATCCTATACTTTATCTATCCACGTCAATCTTTTTCTATCTTTTTGTCTATATAAATTCACGTCTTTCTTTTCCAGTCTCCTTTCTCTATCTCATCATATCCTACTTTTATCAACGTCAATCTTTTCCTATCTTTTTGTCTATATAAATTCACGTCTTTCTTTTCCAATCTCCTTTTCTCTATCTCATCCTATCCTGCTTCTATCAACGTCAATCTTCTTATGTCTCTCTATCAATCTAAACTACCGTTATCTTTTTCAATCTCCAATTCTATGGCTTTTGTCAGTTCTTATCTTTGCATCTTTCTCTCGCAAAGGATAACGCATCGCACGATCTTCGTAGACACCATTTTTGTAGCACCAACTACATCCACAGTACCCATTGTACTGGAGCCTATTCCGTAAAATTGGTCGAGCTACAGAGTCAACTGGGAAGCATGAAGGAACAATGGCTAACGTTATAGGCGATGAAATGGATAAGAGGAGATTCAAAAACGTTATGCAGGAATTTAGATTAATTGAGATCGACAAACTTTGACTTTAATAGATACAGGATAAGATGAGACAGAGAATAGGGGATGGATGAAGATAGACGTCAATTTAGGTTGGAAAATAGATAGAAAATTATAGACATGATATAGGGAAGATGAGATTAGAAAAGATAGATGAGAATTTCTATTGAAAGAGAGATAGGAAAATATTGACAAGTATAGATAAAGGAAAAGATAAGATCAAATAAGAGGGGGTTGGAAAAGATTGACGAAACTTTAGATTGACAGAGACATGGAGAAAGATTGACGTGGACAGATGGAGGATAGGACGAGATAGAGAAGAGGGGATTGAAAAATATAGACGTGAATTCAGATTTAAAAATAGATAGAAAAAGATTAACGTTGATAGTTGTATGATACAATCAGGTAGGGAAGAGGAGTTTGTAAGGATAGATGGAAATTTAGATTAATTCAGGGATAGAAAAATATTGACGTGGATAAATAAAGGATGGGATGAGATAGAGAAGAGAGCATTGAAAAAGATAGACGTGGATACAGATTGAAAAATAGGTAAAAAAAGATAGACGTTGATAGATGTATGATACAATGAGATAGGGAAAAGGATATTGAAAAAGATAGACGTGAATTTAGATTGACAAAGGCATAGAAAAGGATTGAGGTCGGTAGACAAAGCTTAGCAAACCGTTTTCTTTCTAGTTCATCACAGTTGTCGACTGTGAGATACAGAAATTAATTTTAATTATGTCGGTATATAAGCATGGACGTCACGTTGTCTTTCTGATACGTGGTCAAAGTCAAATTAATTTTTTCAATGAATTGTTTAACTTTTCGATGGACTCCCCAATTTTGAGGGATAGAAAAAGATAAGAGTCCTCGGTCATGAAGGATGCAGAAAGAGTTTGAGAAAGATTGAAATTAGTAATAGATAGATAGACTAAGGGATAGAAAAAGATAAGAGTCTTCGGTCACGATGAATGAAGAAAGTGATTGAAAAAGATTAAAATTCGTAATAGATAGATAGACTAAGGGATAGGAAAAGGTAAGAGAAAAAGATAGAAAGTTATTGAGATAGGGAATAAGAAAAGATAGCGTTTTAGGGATGCAAAGTGACCCATTGAGAGATATAGAATAATTCTATCTTTTCCTATCCCTAAATTTCTATCTTCTCCAATCTTTTTACTTTCAGCAGGGTGACTTTGATTGGAACTAACAAATTACGTAAATGTCAAAGCTTGACCTCTCCGCCTTTTGTTGAGTGCTATTTCTAAAATTGATTTATAATTCTTTCGATTGATAGTCGAGTCAGCACAGTAAATCCCAAGAATAAACTTTATCTTAAAATCGGATAAAAACGCTGCAGCACGTTTATCTACTCAAAGATAAAATTTATCTTGCGAAAGATAAAATTTATCTAGCGGAAGATGAATTTTTTTCACGAAAATATTTATGTCAAATGCGTGAGCCTATGTAACCTGAAAAAAGCGACTAGGCTCTTCGCAGATATTTTGTAAACTATTTCCCCTTATTAGAAACAACACTTTATTTAAATAATTCAAACCAAAAAACCATTAACCTACACTTACACGATATATAGACTGCACTTAGGTTACCTTATAGTGCTTGTTTACAAATTTAAAAGTCTTTATCAGAGTCGACAGAAACTAAAGGTTCGTCCAACAGAAGCAAAGGACTGAACTTGGCTGAGTGTCCTTGTCCTCCGCATCGCAGAGTCTCTAACCGGCCAGAGTCACTACACTATGTAGAAAAGTACAACCCACAATAAAACACGAAAGTACAATTTGTTAATTTGAAAGAATTAATTGATCCTCGAAAAGTACATTACATGAACTTTTGAACCCGGAACCATTCGGCCATTTTGAAGTTTTATGGCTCAATGGAAATACTCTATTGCGCGCTTATTTGACATGATTAATTTTGTTTTGTTTTTCTTCATAATTGTTTGCTAAAAAAAATAATCGTGAATTGCATGAAAATATTAAAACTGATTTTAAATTCATATTTGTAATGAAAAAGGTATTCCTTTCTTTAGATCTAAAATCGATTATTTATTTTTCAGAAATGAAAATCAAATAATTATTTTACCTTTCATTTCATAACTCTATTTTGTGATCAAGGAATTAGTTTTAATTATTTTGGAGATATTTTTTGTTGCGAACAATTTTCTTGTACAGTAAATTCATTTTAAATAAGCGCGCCAACGGTAGCCGATCCAGCGGTTGACGCGACGCATGCGCAGTACGAAAAGAACCCAAAATTCAGAGCATGGTTCTAAACCCTGGCCGGTTAGAGCCTCTGTGATGCGGAGGACAAGGACACTCAGCCAAGTTCATCCTTTACTTCCGTTGGACGAACCTTTAGTTTCTGTCGACTCTAATGAAGACTTTTAAATTTGTAAACAAGCACTATAAGGTAACCTAAGTGCAGTCTATATATCGTGTAAGTGTAGGTTAATGGTTTTTTGGTTTGAATTATTTAAATAAAATGTTGTTTCTAATAAGGAGAAATAGATGTTCAAAATATCTGCGAAGAGCCTTGTCGCTCTTTTCAGGTTACATAGGCTCACGCATTTGACATAAATATTTTCGTGAAAAAAATTTATCTTCCGCCAGATAAATTTTATCTTTCGCAAGATAAATTTTATCATTCGTCAGATAAATTTTATCTTTGAGTAGATAAACGTGCTGCAGCGTTTTTATCCGATTTTAAGATAAAATTTATTCTTGGGATTTACTGTGAGTGCGTACGTTCATGGATGGCTTTTCTTGTCGCTAATCACGTGGTGTGCGCCTTTTGGAGGCACACGCCACGTGGTCTCATTCGATTCGTCTTTTCCGATTTTGCGTCTCTTAATTTGTTTTAAGGTGATCTCAACGTAAAATTAACGTTAAAAATTTTGGAAAATTCACATGATTGTGAAAACACATTCCCTTTTACTTTTCTATTTCTGTTTGAATGAAATTATGAAAAATGTCACGTGATAAGACTATGGCCGTTGTGATTTTAAGAACCGCGCCCTGAGATTTCATTCCCGGCCCCTTCCTGTATTTTCTTCCCACTAAATTCAAGTTCTATTGCCAGGTAAAGTTCTGATGTAATTCCTCTTTTTGTCATTGTCTGATACAAGAGCCTGGCTGGCGCCCTAAAATTTAAAGACTTATTCCGATATTTATTTATCATTCCGATATGCGTAATTCACCGTTAGTGAAGTCGCAAATAAACCCCCTCGCACCCTTTAGGCAGAAAGACAATAATATTTAACAATATGCAACAATATTTAGCAATATATTTTCCTTGTCCGATCAATATGGACGGAGAGAAAACTTCTTGGAATACTCGTTTGGGACAAGGTCAGACGAAGTTTAGAACAAACAGCAATTGCAATATAGAAAGAGAATTATATCGGAGTAAATATTACTTGGGGAGAGCCTAAAAAGTGAATCAAAGTTAAGAGTATATTATATTATTATATTCACCAAAAGAATTAAGGATAATCCCTAAGGAAAAGCCCAGTTTATAAACAATCTTCATGTTATCAAGGTAGATAAAGAACTAAATGAAGTTCTCTTTTTCGCGGCAGGCGATACTTATGTACATTTACATGAATCAGTTCAAGAAAAGAAATTCACTACATTCCTTCAACATAATACAAATATTTAAAGTAGATGTTAGATAAGATTGAACTTAGATGATAATTAAAGTGTTAGCACATTTCAAAATAAAAATCATCAAGTATATTGAGAAAATCTGACAAGTTTTAAGAATTTAGGTTATGCTTTGGTTTCCTCAACAGGACTGTAAACAAAAATTCCATTGAAATCAACTACTTTGTTGGAAATTAATGTTGTTGTTGTTGAAGATTTATAACTTTACTCAAAAATTCATGTCTTTTTGGGTTTGAAATTGATATTTTTATTAAAAAATGTGTTTTTTTTTTTCTAGATGAACCTTAGATAGAAACAGACTAAATCTCGTTAACAGTTCATTATTACGGCCTTCTTATTCTTTCGATAGAGTTGATAATGTTATACCATCTTGACTAATCGAATTAGTATTCTTTCTAGGGATCACGTACCCTTCTCGACATATCTGAAATCTTCAAAAATCATTTTGAATTTTCTCAAAAATCTTAGGAAAATTATATTTTTATATGAGCTTAAAAACAAATAAAAAAATATTTTTTCCTTCAAAGTGTGATTTGGGTAAAATTTGTTTTCCTTCTGGATTGAAAAATATTTTAATTTTTAATCTACTTGATTAAAAATTAATGTGACGTTTAAAAATTGATCTGTTGTGGCTTAGGATGCAACTCTTTTCTTAATTCGTCTTTTTTTTGTTGACAAATTCAACTGTTTTTTAGTACAAATAAAAACATTTTTCCGGTTCGAATATCAATTATGCAATACATTTTCCGATCTTCTTGAATTTCCTCAAGAATCTCAGAAAAATGAATATATTTGTATAAACTGAAGTAGAACTAAGCAAATAAACCCAAAAAGTAAATAGTTATTAGAACTTTGTATTTTGTATTACAAATTATTTTTTCCCTCAAATCGAAAAACTACTAATGATGATAGTACATTAGAAAAATTAATGTTGTGAAGGTCGCTAAACTTTGTATATTTCATATGTCGAGCCTCCAGGAAATTTTTTAGAGTCCATTCGATGCACCTCACCAGATTCCTTGTCCACTGAAACCCGATGTTTACTTGACTTTGTGCAATTATATAGGCCGCGGAGAATATTATCATCCAAAATTCCAACGATTTTCCCCTTGCAGTTGATAAGAACGCGATGTTCTTGGTATGGTAGAATTTTCTGATAGACTCCACCTGGGTATCTTATATGAACCCGAGTATTTTCAGGAAAAGTGTGCTGTAGTACTGTTCCAGGCGGATTTACATTTTTAGCAGAAGCACGCCTGGCAAGGGCAAGAGGCCTGGCAGGAGAAGAAGGTCTCTCAGGAGAACGCATGGCAGAAGAAGAAGGTCGCTCAGAACAAGGCCTGGCAGGGGAAGACGGTGTCTCAGCACAAGGCCTGGCAGGAGAAGAAGGTCTCTCAGGAAAACGCCTGGCAGAAGAAGAATGTCGCTCAGAACACGGCCTGGCAGGGGAAGACGGTGTCTCAGCACAAGGCCTGGCAGGAGAAGAAGGTCTCTCAGGAAAACGCCTGGCAGAAGAAGAAGGTCGCTCAGAACAAGGCCTGACAGAAGAAGACGGTCTCTGAGCACAAGGCCTGGTAGGAGAAGAAGGTCTTTCAGGAAGAGCCCTGGCAGAAGAAGAAGGTCTCTCGGGACAGTGCGAAACAGGAGAACAATGTCTCTCAGGAGAAGGCCTGACAGAATGAGAAGTTCTCTCAGGAGAACGCCTGGCAGACAAAGAAGGTCTCTCAGGAGAACGCCTGGCAAAAGAGAAAGGTCGTTCAGAACAAGGCCTGACAGGAGAAGGCAGTCTCTCAGAACAAGGCCTGACAGGAGAAGATGGTCTCTGAGGACTAGGCCGAACAGGTGAAGAATTACGCTCAGGAAACGGTCTGAGAGCAAAATATGGTCCTCCATAAAAAGATTCGTAATTTGTACGTTCACCATTAGGTAAAGAGTCGAACGGCGAACCCAATTCTGTAATAAGAAATAGAAAGGGATAACAAATGTATGGTTTCAGACACTGTTTGTAACACTTGCATGATTTCCGCTTATATGAAGGAATTCCAGAAACTTTATTCTAATTTTAATATGAATTTATCAAAGTTTCTTTAATTACGGAAAGTTTAAAAATTTTTGAAATTCATGGTAGATTAATTTATGGAAATTCAGAATATCGACAAATGTTCCGAATTTCCTGAAAGGCCCTAGCAGAGTTAGCATGTAAAAATTGCCACCGCACGTATCAATCCCGAATTGGAACATATTGCGAATAACAATTCGTAAACGGATGAATCGATTTTGATAAACGAAAGAAATCAGTGGAAGATAATAAGTGAAGAGCGCTTAGGAAGATGAGCATGTAAACGTTGCGCCCGTGCCAGACCCAAATTAAAAGTATAGAATTTCCCAAAACATTCACCTTGAAATCGCATTTTTCTGGAAGTATTTGAGGGGAAAAGGAAAATAAAAAAGTAGTTTTGATCGAAAATGGACCAACCGATGTTAAGAAACAAACTGCATATTCTGAAAGCCAATGACACAATTTTTAAGGAAAATTGAAAAATAATTCTGTCCTTCGTGGCGCTGCGAAGTGATCGCGAAGCTTTGAGAATTGCTTTTCTTTAATATAAGGAAAATTATTATTCTGGTTTCGGTGGACGACTTGAAGAAATTTCGACATCATATTTATTAATTTAGTTTGAAATTTCATAATAACCTTTAGGTAGATACACAATAATACGAAACTCTTTATTGAATAAACAATGTAGAAATGAAAATTTTGATCAAATTTCTAATATGTTATCATGTATCAATATTTTCTGCAATCAAAATTCTTGAAATACTTATTTCTGACAAAGTTGGACCGAGTTCGGAACTAATTGCAATTAGGATATAGGAAGCGGATCATAGCGGGGAAAATTTTATTTGGGGAAAGCTTAAATAGTTATTTAAAGTTATTTTATATTCACCAATAAAATGCAGAATAATGCCTGAAGAAAAGACAAGTGTACAAATAATCTTCATTTTTTCAAGGTGGATGACGAACTAACTGAAGTTGTCTTTTACCGCAGGCGATACTAATATTTGCATTAATCAGTCCAGGAAAATAATATTACCACATTCGTTAAACTGTACCAATATGAGAAGTAGATTTTGGATAAGATTTAATTTAAAATAATGTTAAAATAACATGTTGTTTCCTTTGCCTAATCTTTTTATATAATATTTTTTGGGATAATTATGCTAGATGAAGAAAGCAAATAAGGAATAACGTCTACTTCTTATTTTAATATTCTCTTTTGTTGTGAATACAATTTTCAGAAAACAAAACTATTCTGACGAATTACAAAAAAATGCATACTTTCGTTTTTATTAAAAACTTTTCCCGCAACGACGGTACTCTACGAACATTTTTATGTAATACGTAACTGTATATAAAGCAACCTCCTTTATTTGTCACAGAAAAGACTAACTAGGGCATTCACGAAATATCTGAGTCTCGAAAATCATACAATATTGTCTTTTATTGTTAATTTCAATTACATGTAAACCTTTGAGCTGACTTTGGACCATAAACAATATTGTACATCAAAATTTAATTAATGTTGTGGGGGTTGACGATCTTTGTATATATGAAAACGCGCGCTCCCGCGAAAATTTAAGGCTTCTTCAGGGTCGATTCGATGCATTATACCAGATTCCTTCTCCACTACAACCCGGTGTGTACAATTACGCGTATAATTATATATTCCACGAAGAATATTATCCTCAAGTATTCCCACAATTTGACCTCTGGAGTTCGCTAGAACGGTATGTTCTTTGTTTGGTTGTATTTTGCGATAATTTACACGTGCGTATCTTATATGAGCCTGAGTTTTGTCTGGAAAAGTGTGTTGTAGCACTATTCCAGGCTGATATTCTTCATTTTTAGCAGAAGTAAGCCTGGCAAGAGTAAAGGGCCTGGCAGGAGAAGAAGGTCGGTCAGGAGAAGGTCTGGCAGAAGAAGAAGGTCGGTCAGGAGAAGGTCTGGCAGAAGAAGAAGGTCGCTCAGAACAAGGCCTGGCAGGAGAAGAAGGTCGGTCAGGAGAAGGTCTGGCAGGAGAAGAAGGTCGCTCAGGACAAGGCCTGGCAGGAGAAGAAGGTCCCACAAGACAAGGCCTGACAGCAGAAGAATTATTCTCTGGATAACGTCTGACAGGCGAATGAGATCTGGTCCTAACATAAGGTCCGCTATAGAATGATTCGTAATGTGTGTGTTCGCCATTAGGTAAAGAGTCAAACGGCGAAATTAATTCTGTAATGAAAAATAGAAATGGATCAATGATCAGACATAAAATAAATTTTTATTGAAACGACTAAATAGCACGAATGTTTCGAATATGGAACTTTCAGAACCCGGAACGAAATCGGAACAAAAACCGAATTAAATCCGCTCCGGTTCCGAAATGCGCTGTGTGTATTAGGGTGGTCCAAATTTTTGGTTGCTAAATTTTCATGCAGTTTGGCACGTATTTCCCATCAGAAAAAAATACATTCTTATAAGTTTACTCAGAATCGTCAATATTAGGTGTACTAAGTCGAACCTCAACATCTCTCTTCACAATTCAACTTGATTTCAAATTTTCAGTTAGAGCAAGGCAATAATCAATTGAAGTTAACAAAAATAATTGTTATAATAAAAAAGATATTGACGATTCTAAGTGAAACTTTACAGAAACGTCTTCTTTTCCAATGGAAAATACGTGCTAAACTTCATGGGCCTTGACTGAGAGCTAGTAAATATTGTTCTTTGATTTAAAACATATTTTTTGCTGAGTATTTGTCTTTCAAAAGATAACTGAAAACGATTTAAAATTAAAATTGTACTAAAGCAGATGTAGCAATTTTATCACTCACTTTAATTTATGATTTTTAATTATATTTTATATTAGGGACTGTGTACAGAAACTGAAACAATACGGTCATATACTGAACGCTAATTGAAATATAATAAAACGAGATTATGAAATTTTCTTAAACCTTTTATGAAATGACTAACCTTATGGGTCTTCATAAGGTTCATAAGGTGGGTGGTTTGGGTGGCTGCTTCAAAGCAGCCACCCAAAAAGCCAACACAACAAAATTTGCATTCGAAATCAAATAATTTTTTTAGTTTTGTCCAGCTTTTTGGGATTCTGGCCCACTGTGTCGCGTGGTATGATGCAGCGAAGCGACCGGAAAAGTTGCATAATTTTTTTCTGAAAATAAATATTCTGGTTTTTGTAGACGACTTTAGGTCCGAGATAAAAATTCTTAAAACATGGCCCTCTTTCAAAAGTCCAATTTTGAATTAACAATATCTGGCAAAATATCCCACATTTTGGAAAAAATCTTCGCCGCAAGTATTCGGTACACTAAACTGTACACAATAACCAAAAATAAAGGGAATCGATGACCCGCTTGTTTTCTTCGATATGGAATGCCCTTTTTAGGATTTACCTTCTCATCTGAGCAGAATTTGAATAAGAAGGACAAATTTTCGCTTCGAATTTTGCTAAGATTACTTACGAAAGTTTTCAAATTTGTACAAGTTCCGTATCAATTTTGACAATTTGCGGATTCCATTTTTTGAGGACGCACATTCCGTATTCCCGAGGAATTTTTTCCGAATATATTCGCACTTATTGCAGACACAGGCGGAGTTTAGAAAAATAGCAATTGGGATATAGAAAGCGGATCATATCGGATGAAGTGCCACTTGCGGAAAGCATAAAAAGTTACAAGTTATAAGTATATTATAATATTATATTCACCAAGAGAATTGAGGATAATCACTAAGTGGAAGACTGGCGTATGAACCATCATCATTGTTTTAATGTAGATTAATAACTAATTAAAGTTCTCTCTAACTCCGTCGGCGATAATGGTATTTACATAAACCGGCTTCACAAAAAGAAATTCACTACGTTCGTTATAACTTATAATAATAGGTATAAAATCTTTTACATTGGACGGAACTCTGGTATGTACGGCGCTGGTCCCATATAACTGACTTCTAAAATAGAATAAAGAAAAATGAACTGATATCTGGGTTTTCACGTTATCCTCGGGTTAATATAATCTACAGGAATTCCCTGTCATGCTGAAGAAATTAATATTTTGGGAGAAAATATCAATTTCATGAAATGGTGAAATGCTTGGAGATACTCCGAGAGCAAACGGATTTTGAGAAGAAAGGAGTACATAGCAGAAGCGTCCTTGAAACACATCAGCAAACTTATTTTTGATGCAAATTTCTGACACTGACGAAGTATTTGTGAAGGTTACTAAACATTCTGGAACACCCGACTTTATAAACATAAACGACAATTTCCCGATTAATTACAGTTAAACGCGTTCAAATAAGCTGAAAATTGAGAAGTCCTGATGACTGCGACGACGAGAATAAAGGCAGAACATATGGCATGTGGGACAGTCGCCAGCGACCGCAATTCGCACAAAAATTTTGTGTACTACAATTTTTGACGCATTAGCTGCCGGCAAGGTAGTTTTCACATTGGATATAAAACTTGTAGTGAAAGGAAATAGAAGAAGAAAATCGAACTCTTTTTGGGTTTAGAACTATTGAGCTCGTTTCTTACTTTCAACAAGTAAGTTCGCCATTCAATCATTAGTTATGTGGCTATGCTGCTCCACTGACCCACCATCCGGCTCGAAGGACCAAAAATGTCTTCGCTGGATTCCATTCTTCTGTAAAAACTCATCGAATTCTCTATTGAGATATTACGTTCCGTTATCGGATTAAAGACACCTAATTTTGGCGTATCCCAGGGAAATTGAGGGACACGACGACGTCATTCGCTGTCGAGAAGAACGAGACTTCGTGGTGAGGAAGTTTCTACGGAAAATGACAACGCCTTCAACCTCGCCTCGAGTCTAGAAGATCCTCCCAAACTTTCCACGACTTCCTTCACCTCATTTTTAAAGGAGCGCCAGTCACACCCCTTTCTGTTTCAACTTCCTCATCCTAATCCTAACCCAACACAAAAAAACACTGGGAAGCATCTTTCCAACAGAAGCCTCGGTGGCTGAGACGATAGCGCGTCAGACTTCCATGCAGGAGGTCTGGGGTTCGATCCCTGAGCCAGTGTCAATGGCAATTTTCTATGTATTTCTACCGGGGCTTCGGTGGTTCGGAACCCACCTTGAACTATAGGTCCCCTCAGAAAAAGCTGGTGTCGTACCAAGGTTAAATGGGCCTTTCGAGAGCCTAACCTTGGGGGTCGAAGCCGATTTTGAGAAGAATCGAAAATGAGTCAGAGATGTTCTTGTGCTTGAGGCACCTACGCGGGAATCATGCTCGATGGTCGCTGGACGTCTTCGAGTGATGAGCACACACACATACACTTACATAACTCAGTTTTTCGAATCTGTACATCTAACTGATGACCTCAGAGGGATCGCTCCATCCACCCCAGTCTGGCCGCATCCCCTTTCTGCGGCATGCCAGGGAGGCTGCCGAATGGCTGAGTAGGCGAGGATTGCTTTGGATGATGAACAAAGTAGGGCGCTATTTACTGTGCGATAGGTACGTCTGGCACCTGAGAGGTCTAATCTCAGAACGTTGGTAACAACGGAACCCACCGAGATCCAAAAACACTTAGCGAAGATGGCCGGAGAATAAACATGGGTGTGACACAATAGGCTTTATAGCTTGAGCGCCAGTTGTGGCATCTTACCGCCTCGCTCTCCTTTCTTTATTATTTATCCGTCTTCTTTATAGCACCAGGATTCAACATGTTTCGAGGCCATTTAGCCTTCTTTATCAGAGGAATTTTTTGTAAGAAAGTAATAAGGAATATTGAATAGATGTTCAACCAATAAAATGAATGTTTAACTAGGTAGTTCAAATTTCAACCGGCTACAACTTCAAGGAAAAAAATATATATCGCACCTACCTATTCAGGAAAAGTAGGAAGAAGGTGCGCCTATTAATAAAAAGTGGCAAGAACGTACCTATTTAGAAACGCAGCCAATAAGAAGGTGCCGCTTCAGAAAAATAGCAAAGGAGATGCTTATTCAGAAAAATAGACAAGAACGTACATATTCAGAAATTAATTTTTATCAACAAAATTGAAATTAGTAGTAGTGTTTCACAATTTAAAACAAAAATAAATTAATGTTGTGAGGGTTTAGAGTATTCGTATATTAAAAATTTCGAGCCTCCAGGAAATGACGATTTCATCCTGGCCATTTCTTCTCGGTCTTTTAGATGCATCATACCGGTTTCCTTATCCACTACAACCCGCTGTTTACACTTAGATGTATAATTATATAGTGTACGAAGAATGTTATCCTCAAATATTCCTAGGATTTCACCCTCGAAATTCATTAGAACACGATGTTCTTCGTACGGGCGTACTTTATGATACGTTTGACTTGTGTATCTTATGGAGACCTCATTATTTTCAGGAAAAGTGTATGTTAATACTATTCCAACTTGTGCTTTTTTATTAGAAGCAAGCTTGGCAAGAGTGAGAGGCTTGACAAAAGAAGAAGGTCTATCAGGAGGAGGCATGACAGGAGAAGAAGGTCTTTCAGCAGAACATCTAGCAGAAGAAGAAGGTCTCTCAGCAGAACGTCTGGCAGGAGACGGCGGTCTCGCAAGAGAAGAGCTGACAGAAGAAGAATGTCTCCTTGGAGAATGTCTGGCAGAAGAAGAAGGTTCGGCCAAAACATAAGGTCCACCATAAAAAGATTCGTAATTTGTATGTTCGCCATTGGGTAAAGAGTCGAACGACGAACCTAATTCTGTGAACACAAATTCAAATGGGATATTTGCGTTTCTCTGAACAAAGGTCTGAAGTATCGGTTTTGGGATTTCGATGGGAAATCATACTTCAACAAGCTCTATCTGGAACTTCTGTGACTCTTTTCTCAACTATTTTTAAAATGGACAACACGTGTTAAGAGTAGATTACTTTGGATTACAAGTGGATTACTCTGACTCATAAGTAGAATACTCTAGAAAAAGTTTCTTGAAGTTATAATTATATTATTTTATTATATTCACCAAAAGAATTGAGGATAATCAGGAAGGTGAAGACCAGTGTAGAAACGATCTTCATTTTTTCAAGGTAGATAAAAAAGTAACGAGAGCGTCAATTAATATTTTTGTGCAGAGTATAAAAAATTAATTATCTAGTGCTTAATTAAATTATATCAATATACGGATTACAGGCGTCGTAGGCGTCATGCTTGTTCTTATGAGATATTTATATTTCATAAATCACTTCAAGAAAAAAAATGCACCAAGTTTGATAAAACTGATATGAGAAGTTATATAATCTTGTACATTTTATAGACGCCTGGTTTTTATATGGAAAATTAGTATAGTGGTACTGGTCGTCTAAAAATGTCATTCGAACGTTTTAAAAATGTTACATGTTCCAAACACGTTATTAGTCCCGATCCAGGACGGTTTTGAGAGGATTTGATTTATTTTTCTGACATTTACGAAAAATAATCTTTTTAAGGACGATCTTATTACGTCTTTTTATTTTTGCCCGCTGGAACTAATGCAGGTGTTTCTTTTATCTTGAGACATCAGAATACTTCAAGAAAAACACATCCAACGAAAAAAAGTGTCTGTAAAATTTTTATTCTTCATTTACGAGGGGGTAAAGTGAGCCCGCAAAAATTTACCCCACATGCTACCTTCTTGGGGCGGGAGAAGAAGTAACTTTAAGATTTTAGATGTGAAATTTGTTATTGCAGATTCAATTTTCCGCAAAAAACACTCAAGTTTTATTTGAAAATTTGTTTTCAATTCTCGCCAGATGGCGTTACATTGGCGAAAAATTGCGTTGTTGACTACTCAAGGAATGTGCTTCCAAACGAAAGATAAAGAAGACAAACGATCCATTTGTGTGGGCTGGTTATTACGGGTTCGTTTAGGTTCGTTACGTTGTTGAAGTTCGTTTGGGTTGGCTTGGATTCCTGGTTTCTTTGAATTGGATGATTTGGTTGTGCTGCTTACGTCCTTTCGGATTTGGTTTGATTTCTTGGCTTACGTTTGTTTGGGTTTGATTGACAGTGTTGGTTAACACATCCAAACTAATCCAAGCAATCCTAATTAGCACAACCAGACGAACCTAAACGAACGTATCCAACAACACTAACCCAAACGAACGCGACCAATACAAAAAACCCGACTGTACGCAACCAACACAACAAAATCATATGAACGCAGCCAACAAAGCGAAGCAAAATGAACGTAAGCAAGACAATCAATCCAACCCGAGCGGACGCAAGCAGCACAACCAAACCATCCAAATCAGAGAAAGTAAGAACCCAATCCAACCCAAACGAACGTAAGTGGATACTAAATCCAACTCAAACGAACTTTGGCAATGTCACGAACCTAAACAAACCAACCTGTACTAACCAACCCAAACAAACGGACCGTTTGTCCAATAAAAAATATAGATTCCCATTTGAAATTTTTTCGAATTACTCGCCTCCTGCCCCGAATTTTCTACAAAATAGTTGCATTTTCAACTTAAAAATATGAATTTCCAATAAAAATGTTGATTCTTAACCAATTAGTTCAATTTTCAAAAGATCAATTCCCAGACGAAAATTCTAAAGATATATTTTCAGCTGAGAAAATTAATTTTCAGCGAAAAAAAACAAGTTTTTAATAAAATAGTTGAAGTTTTAACCAATAAAATAAAATTTCAACAAATTTGTCTAACTTTCCACCAAGCAGTTGAATTTCGGCCAAAAAAGATGAATTTTCAGCACACTAGTTGAAATTTCTACAAAATAATTAATTTTTCTACCAAATGGCTTTCTAAATTCCAAACTGAGGCGTACATAACTTTAAATTTTGACAAGCACGGATTCTGTATAATCTTATTGAATGATAAGAGACGTAGTATAAATTCTAAAAATGTTATACAAACACTTTTATTAACGTTGATTGAAAAAGTTATTTACTCCTTGATCTATCTAGATTTTTCAAGATTTATATAATTTTAGATGACGATGGGACCAGAAAGTTCTGAATTTATTACAAAAAAGCCACTTTGTCACGTTCAAAACGGATGATTGAATAATATTTGTCGTCGCTATTATTTATTTCTGACGCTCCTTCTTCATAACATAATATTATGAAAATATTTGCTTGCCATGGCCTTCTTTATGTGTGCGTATAAATTGTATATTCGATATTTTCTTCAGAAGTCGTCATGGAATTTATTTGATGAATTCCTTTGATGTCAGGGCCAACATTGATATGGAGACAAAAACTCAAATGATCACATTCAAGACTCTGATTATCTTCACATTCGCAAAAAATTATATTGTTACCAAAACAACAATGTTATTTTGTTTCTCGAGAATATAATAATAAACTTTCTTTAGGCTGTGCAATATTTTATACACCCAGGAAAAAATTTCTGGGTATATAAAATTATTTTGTTGCCCGCATTTGATTGATTCCAGGAAACGTTTCACGATGTGAAATTTTCGAATCAAATTTTGTTTAAATTGAAAAAATGTATTTGATATAGGGTCAAACAAATGTTTGATTCAAACACATTTTTTGTTTGCCTTATTTATTTGGTTCGAACAAATTTTTGGTTTGTTTTAATGGAGTATGTGGTATGGAGTAAGTGGTGCATAAACGGACCGGGTTACAAAATCGGAAACCCAGCCATTTAAAAAAAACTAGCAACTCCATCTATCTGTTGCCATAGGCAACTAGTAAACTTCGACAGCAATATGATCATCTATATGATATTCATAGTCTCGGGTTCATGCCTCGAAAATTCTCGGCAACGTCATTTGAACGTTTTTCCGAGTTCCCCTGGAAAAAATTGGTGAGGTTCAAGCGTTTGTTTCTCTGCAGGATTTTGCAGCTATAAAATTACCCATCACAGAGTAAGTGGTGTTTAGTACATTCTTCTGGTGCCGAAAGTGAACCCTGTATTTGCAAATTTTGCATGTAGATGTAATTTCGAGATGCTTATATTTTTTTGACTCAGTGGCCAACAATTTTATAAATAAACATATTCCTGCAATTTTGTAGTAAAGAACAAAAACAGGATTACATATTGAGGCACGTTCAAGTATTTAAAAGTGAACGATCTTGATACAAGAAGGAAAATAGTCAAAGGGTAACTCTTATGTACCACTTACTCTATTCGAGGTAAAGCCCCAAGTTTCAACTGGTGGCCTCCGCCGTTTCATGATGAGAGGAGCCGAAAGAGAGGATTCGCTCAGTCAAGCGTCACAAACAGCTTGAGGTCCGCACTTTCAGCGCGTTAGTTGCATCAGGTTGCATCATGTGTCCAAGTACAACATAAATGATTGATGCGGCCCAGCCTGTTTTTTCCCTCAATTTTTGCTTCGATTAAGGATCAAGGCCAAAGCAATCCATGCCCGAAATTGGCCCTATATCGGCAGTTTAGTGTAGTTGCGATACTAAACTGAGTCCATTGTCCAATTAATTCTTAGTTTTCTAGTAAATCGTAAGAGTTATCAAACAATCCCACCATTTTTTGTCGAAAAATCGACTGTTTAATTTTTGTTTAAGAATTCATCCTTTTGTTCACCAAATCTTCTTTTGTTCAAAATTCAATTATTTTGTTGAAAATTTAACAATTTTGTTAAAAATTCGTTCTTCTTTTTCAACTGTTTTGTTTTTAATCAATATTCTAAAAATCATTCTAAAAATCACACGCGATTTGTGATTATTTCGGGAAAACAAATCTCATTTTCATTATTAACCTTTCTTGTAATGGCTGTCCTGTATTGAAACTTCTACAAAATGTTTGTGCTGTAATGGTTTTCCTATAATAGTGACAAAATTTCAGAAAAGTTTTCCGTATCATTTTCGTAGCTGTATGAAAAACACCCTTTTTATTTGTTACTGATAAGTCTGACTGGGGCATTAACAAAATATCTGATCCTCAGTAATTATAATCACATTGTCTATTTATTGCACTTCTCAATTACTTGTAGTTCTTTGATCCAAATTTGGTTTACAAACAATATTTTACATTTGTTTAACATTTCTTTAAAAACTAAATTAATGTTGCAATGGTTTACTAAATTCATGTATGTCATAACTTGCGCTTCCAGGAAATAGTTTGACTTCATTAGAGTCCATTCGATGCGAAGTACCGGATTTCACGTCCACAACAACCCGATGTTTAAATCTGCTTGTACAATAATAAAGTCCACGAAGAATATTATCCTCAAATATTCCTAAGATCTCATTCTCGTTATTCGTTAGAACACGATGTTCTTCATATGGTTGTATTTGATGATAAGTGTTACCTGCGAGTCTTATATGAGCCTTAATATTTCCAGGAAAAGTATGTTGTAGTACTATCCCAGGATGATATCCATATTTACCAGAAGCAAGCGAGGCAAGAATAAGAGGCCTGTCAGGAGAAGAAGGTCTCTCAGGAGAAGGCCTGGCAGGAGAAGGTCTCTCAGAAGAATGGCTGATAGGAGAAGGTCTCTCAGAAGAATGGCTGACAGGAGAAGGTCTCTCAGAAGAAGGTCTGACAAGAGAAGGTCTCTCAGGAGAAGGGTTGACAAGAAGAGAAGTACTCTCAGGAGAAGGGCTGACAAGAAGAGAAGGTCTCTCAGGAGAAGGCCTGACGAGAGAAGAAGGTCTCTCAGAAGAACTGCTGACAAGAGAAGGTCTGATAGGAGAAGGCCTGACAAGAGAAGAAGGTCTTTCGGGAAAACTGCTGACAAGAGAAGCTCTGTTGGAAGAAGGCCTGACAAGAGAAGCAGGTCTCTCAGGAGAAGGCCTGACGAGAGAAGAAGGTCTCTCAGAAGAACTGCTGACAAGAGAAGGTCTCTTAGGAGAAGGCCTGACAAGAGAAGATCTTTCGGGAAAACTGCTGACGAGAGAAGAAGGTCTCTCAGGAGAACTGCTGACAAGAGAAGGTCTGTTGGGAGAAGGCCTGACAAGAGAAGCAGGCCTCTCAGGAGAACTGCTGACAAGAGAAGAAGGTCTCTCAGGAGAAGGCCTGACAAGGGAAGAATATATTTCTGAAGAAGCTCTGAGAAGATAATGTGGTCCGGCCGGATTATTAGGTCCGCTATAAAAAGATTCGTAATTTGTATGTGCACCGTTAGGTAAAGTGTCGAACTGCAAACTCAAATCTGTAACAAAAAATAGAAATGGTTTTGAATTCAGTACGAAATTCAAAAAATATGATGAAACAAAATTACAAACTAATGAAATTTCAATAAATAAAAGTAAGCGATATTTTGAGCGTTCGAGTCTGTTCAGGGTAGCCTGAGAGGTTAGTTCGTTTGATGTGTGGAGCAGGGTGAGGAGACCGGTGCAGCTCAGTTTAATGGATAGCGGGAACTCAGAGAAGAAGTGTTCTGTACGCCTTAGCGTGAGGGGAAAAGGGGTAAGTACAGAAAATCAGTAGAAAGGGAAAGATTGACGGCGGAGAGTTTTGGTTCAATCGTGGGGTTCTTGAATAGGAAGAGGGACAGGGCGGAGAGAGGAAGTAGTGAGGATAAATTAGAAGCAGGCTCCACTCTAAAAAATCCGAAAATGTACAGAACGCCACCGGGAAAAGGCCCAAATAGAGCGGGGGAGAAAGATCAGGGGGAGACGGAGACAAAGTTGAATATAGAGGGCCAACAGACGAAGAAAATTTATAGTTAGATCACATACGTAAAATGATAATAGAAGTAATGGGGATATATGAAGAAACTCAGGAAAAATGGGGCGAGAGAGTAAAGAAAGAAATTAGGCAGGAAATGGCCAAACTTGGGAAAGAAATGAGGAAATGGGAAGAAGTCAGGAAAATGTTGGAGATAAGCATGCAGACTTTGGAGAAAAGACTAGAAAAGAAAGGAGAGCCTAATAAAAAGGTAGAGGAGTTGAAAGGTAGCATGGAGAAATAAAAAGCTCATACCGGACGTTTGGGGGCGAGGAGAGTGGGAATAAGGAGAAGAAAAGGCTGAGAAAAATAGAACAAAGAATAGAAAAGAAAGAGAGAGAGAAGGAAGTGGAAGAAACATAGTGATGAAGGGCCTAAGATTAGAAGGAAAAGAGCTGATGAAAGGAGTGGAAAAAGTACTGAAAAGAATAGATGCCAAGGTAGAGATAGAGAAAGTGTTAAGTTTAGAAAGGGAAGCGCGAAGAGTGTTATATGGAATCTCGCAGAGAATAGAGGATGATTTGACATGGGTAGAAAGGAATATGCAGTATAAGTCAAGGAAAATAGGGGAAAAGGAAAGGAAAGAGAGAAAAAGAACATGGGTTAAGTATGGAAGAATACAGATAGAAGGCATATCGTGGGATTGGGACGAGGAGAGGAACGAAAGAGAAGAAACGAAGGTAGGGAAGATTGGATATATGCTACTGAAATATAGCAGGCTTGGAAAGAAAAGATAGAGAGTTCATGAGAAATTTGACATAATGGGATGTAGTAGTAATGATGGAGACGTAGCTAGATAAAAAGGTATGGGAAAGAGTAAGGGGAAGGTTAACAAGAGGTTACAAATGGTAGGTTCGAAACGGAAAGAGGAAGAATAAAAAAGGCAGAGCAATGGGAGGAATGATGATGGGAGTAAGGAACGAATATATAACAGAAAAGAATACGTAAGAGATAGAAGAAAAAAAAAGGATTAGAAGCAGAAGAGATAAATATAGGAGGAGAGAGGTAGAAGATAGTAGGGGTTTATGTGAACGGTGATATGCAGGAGAAATCAGAGGAGATGAGAGAACTGATGGAATAAAATGAAGAAGAAATTAGGCTCATAATATGTGGAAATTTTAACGCGAGAACAGAAGATAGAGGAGGGAGGGAATGGGGCAGAGAGCCAGGAAGAAAATCCAAAGACAAGATACTGAATGGGAATGGAAAGAAATTGTTGAAGAGCCTAAAGGAGGTGGTTGATTCATACTAAACGGAAATATAGAGGGGGATGAGGAAGGGGAATATACACGTTCAGCAGGAGAAAGGGGAGCGGTAATTGATTATGTGGTTATGGACGACGAGGTAAGAGAGAAGGTCAAGATATGGGGTCTATGCACACATGGGGAATATGAGGATTATATAGATTCGGATCACTTCCTCATAATTGTGACACTAGGGGAAGAGAATAATAATAAAAATATGGCTAAAAAGGAAACGAAAGTGAAAAGAGCGGGAAGAGAGGATAAGTCAATGGAAGGTAAAGAAAAGTTTAAGGGAAAGGGAACGAATATCAAAATTAGAGAAGGGAATGTGGACGAGGAGATGGAAATAATGATAGAAGAAATAAAAAGAGTATTGGAGTGCACAAGCAAAGAATAAGTTACTGAAGGAGCGGATAGGAGTGGATTGGATGAGAAATGTAAACAGGAGAAGAAGGAAGCGAGAAGAGCATTAAGAAAATTGAGCAAAAGGACAAGTAGCGCGAAAAAATATAGGAGAAAAAAGCAGGAGTATATTGAGTTGTGTGATAAAAAAAAAGAGGAGGAAAACGAAAGGTTTGAAGAATAGGCGGAAAAGGCTAGGATACAAGAAGAGGTTTGGAAGGTGGTGAATAGAGAGAGAAGAAAAAGGAAAAGAATAAACCAGGATATTGGAATGGGCATGCATAATGTGCAATAGAGTATGGAGAGGAGAGGGGTGGCTAGAGTTATGGAAGGAAAGAGTAGTGGTACCCATAGTGAAGAAAGGCAAAGGAAAGGAGGTTAATGATTATAGAGGAGTGACACTAATGTCAACATTTTATAAAGTATATCTGACTGGTTTGTCGGAGAGGTTAAAAAAAGAAGTTAAGGAAAAAAAGATAGAGCCACCGAATCAGACAGGGGCAATGATAGCACTGTTCCTGGACTTAAAGGCGACGTTTGACTCATTAGACTGAGGCGAAATAGAAAAAATCATGGTGAAAAAGGGATACGGAAGGGATTAATGAGGAGGGTGTCGAAAATTTTCAGGAAGACAAAGAGCAGGGTGAAGGTAGGAGAGCAACTTGGTGAGAGAAGTAAGGCAAGAATGTCCTCTGAGCCCACTTTTATTCAATATATTAATATCAAACATGAAAGAAGAAATGAAGAGGAAAAGATGGGAGGGAGTTAGGATAGGGGAACGAAAAGATATATACGTTGGTATACGCGGACGATATCGTGTTGATGGTTGAGGATAAAGAAGGGATGGCGGGCTTGATTACAGGATTAGAGAAATACTCAGATGGCAAAAAGTTGAATTTAAATGTCGAAAAGACAAAGATAGTGAGGTTTAGAAAAGGAGGGGAAGAAAGAAAGAATGGACGGGGAGATGGAAGGGAATCAAGATAGAAGAAGAAAAAGAGTCTAAATGTTTGGGATATTTCTTGCAAACAAATGGAGATCATATAGCTCATATGTGAGGAAGGATGAAAAAAGCAGGAGGGGTAGTGAAACAGGTATGGGGAATAGGAAAAAGAAGGTTAAAAAATGGAGAAGAAGAATGTGGTTATTTGATACGGTGGTTATTTGTGGGAAGCATAAAAAGTTACTTGAAGTTATAAGTATAATATATTATCATATTCACCAATAGAATTAAGGATAATCACTAGGGTGATGACCAGTGCATAAACGATCTTCATTTTCTGACGTAAGAGAAAGCACTAATGGAAGCGTTATTCGATAATTGTCTTAATAGTATGAATAATGAATAATCCAGTCCTTGACGAAACGTTATCTCGTTGAGTATATGCGTAGTAAGCGTCAATATTTTCCATCAGAGATGCATGCTTATTTGCTCAATATTTTATGAAAAGCATATTGGTTCGAGAAATATATTTTCTGTTTGAGTGAATAATAATAAAGTATTTATAAATGAGAATTATTATATTCGAATGCAGAAACTAGGAAACCTGGAAAATTTTTAAATTATTTGGACTTTATTCTTTGAATGGGAATTTGCTACGTTCGGGTTTGTCTGTCTATAACGTAATCTTTGAAAAGATTTTCTCCTTTAGTTTACAAAATATCGCACGAATTACAAAAAAACAGTGCACTTATTTAAAAAATGACACCATTTTTTATTTTCCTCTAACATTTTAAGACAAACAGTCGTTATATTATCCTGTATATTCTGTTTTGAGTTCAGAATGTTTGCAATACCATGAGCATGTTTAGAAGGTGTTGTAAATAATATTTCACCATCATAGTCATTGTCCTTGTCGTTGGCTCGTATTGTTAATCATCATTTTGTAGATCTATTTATTTATATTACCAGATCACAAAAGGATGATGATGAGGAGAAATATGTAAACTCACATCTATCACTATAGAAAAATCATTCATGCTACAGCAGCAGTGACAAAATATGACCTCCAGATGTCCCAATTGCTCAAAAAATTATCCACGACTCGATGATTTGAAAAAATATGAGGAATATTTTAGTATAGCAAAGAATCTTACGTATGATGAGAAAGAAAGCAGCAGGCAAATCGATAAAACTAGTAAACAATTCTGCGGAAGCATACATTTTTAGAACGTGATGATGAATGAGCTAGTCAGGAAAGGTGTAAACCTGTAAAGAAGCAAAAAGTAGTAGAAGATGAAGAAAAAAAAGACGAAAATGAATGTTGTCAACACAAACATTCTCTATCCATGACGGTCAATAACGAAGACAATGCTGATGATAATGATGATCAAGAAGATGATAATGATGACGGCGATAATGATGATGCATTGAATATCTTTTTTCACCAACGTGATTATTTGGCTGAAGGATTAGATAAAATTTGTTCACTATGGGTTTTTTATTTGAGCTCATTTTATGAGCATTTTGCTTCCTCATAAGTATCAGATAAATGGGCTTCCTCATAGCGGGATGTTTTCCCTAACAATAGAAAAAATTGGCACCTTCAATATTTTTCAAGCTTATTTTTCTGTCTTTCCAAAAATTTTATTTTCAGAGAAACAGAGGGCCCACCAAAATGGTAATCCATGTGTTCTGTTACAATAAACAATTTTGGAACCCACCGTAGTCTTATTTTACAAATTAAAACTTCATAGGAACAATGTAACTTTTCTTAAAACTTTCTGAGCAGCTATTGATTAATCACTTATGGTCTTCGGAGGTTCGTCAAGAGATCAATCCACACATCTCGAAGACGCCAACAATTACATCAAATGCAGTACTGTTGTATTCCCAGTATAAAAAAATCCTTTTATAAACAAGGAAAATAATTTTGTTGAAAAATTTAAAAACGATATTGGTAGGTTATATTAGATCATGAGAAGTTCTTAATTTTGACAACCGATGAGTCTCGGAGACGAGAACAAATATATTATATACATTATAGTTGTATTCCCAATATTAAAAAGGTTTTTCTTATGTCAACGAGATAAACAACATATTTTTTCAATTTTTAAATCGGTATTAGTAGATCATAAGAGATTATAGAAGGTTCGTCAATAGGTCATTCGACGTATCTCGAAGACGCAAACAAACATGTCAGATACAGTACGATAGTACTCATAATATGAACAAAGTTTTTCTTATCTAAACAGAATAAACCATTCTTTGAAACTTCATAAATCGGTACTGGTAAGTCATAAAAGGTTCATCAAGGGGTCAATTGATGCGTCTTAAGGACGAAAACAAATACTTCACATGTAATATTGTCGTATTTTGAATATCAAAAAAGTTTTTCTCATATAAACAGAACAAACCATTCTTTGAAACTTTGTAAATGGACATTGGTGGTTCATGGAAGGTTCATCAATGGGTCAATTGATGCGTCTCAGAGACGCGAACAAATACGCTTGATATCGTATTGTTGTATTCTGAATATCAACAAAGTTTTTCATATATAAACATAACGAACCATTCTTTGAAACTTCATTAATCGGTACTGGTGAGCCATAAAAGGTTCATGAAGAGGTCAATCGATGCGTCTCAAGGACGCGAACAAATATTTTGCATGTAATATTGTCATATTTTAAATATCAAAAAAGTTTTCTCCATATAAACAGAATGAACCATTCTTTGAAACTTTATAAATTGGTACT